>RJWJ010013422.1:0-39943 GCA_004363605.1 Indri indri | reverse complement strand
ACATTGTGCCAACCTATCTCAGTCATGTATTTCTGCAATAAGGATGTACATATTGCATGACACAATTACATGCCACGCCTCTCAGCTGGGACCCAGAGTCAAAGCTGCAATCAACTGAAATCCTGCAACCAAATAATGCCTAGTGCATATGGCCCTGTTTGCCGAGGAGTGATTTGTCTTATTAAATAAAGTTGAAAATCTTTGACATGACTCAGGAAAAGGTCCAGTTTAGAAAAACAAGGACCAAGAACTTAAGGAACATCGACAATGAACGAAAATAAAACAGTTTTAACATATATTGTAAATAAGCCTTCGTAATGATAGGCATATAAGTTGGAAGATGTGGCTAATAGTGGCCCATTGTGAAAAGTGGGAAGATTGTGAAATATAGACAATTTCAAGTAAATTAAAATATATCACATTTACTGCAAGTTGCTGACTCCTTATTCTGAATATAAACAAGTATATAACTTACATTAGTTGAAAACCTATTTCTCTCCATTTCTGCTAAATAAAAGATGAACAAAAAAATTTAATGGTTTATTAGTATTACCAAATTCTTAGCCTTCATGGGTTGACCAGCTGCCTTTTCTTCCCTGGTGAGAATGGCTTGTGGGGTGGTCACTGCTTGGTGATGCTACAGCCTAAAGTTTGTGATGTAGCAATAACATTAAGTGCTTCTCACTAGTGCTTTAACAAGATCCAGCAGTAGGTCTAATAATTATCATAATTTCAGTGTAGCAAAAAGCATTATTGGGTATTTCAAGATATTGTCCCAACTGTAATGATTTGAAAATGTCTGATTTCTATTGATAACAAAGTTATAAATACTTCCATGTACTTTTGTGGTTTGTTGCCTCCACTCATGATTGATAGGAAATTCACTTAGAGGTTGGTGAAAATAACAGTGTAATTTTCTCCCCATCCAATTCCCAAACCCTCTAAATTCTCTCCTTGGACTTCCAAAGGGTTAATGGAGCCCAGGTCAGGACAGATGGCCCCTGCAGCTCCCGCCGTAATCCCTGCTCACAGGGCCTGGAGTGACAGGCTCTGGGCCTAAACTCCCCTTGGGGTGTCTGTCCCTCTGACCCATTCCTTAGAGCACACGTCTTGTCTACACCTGTGTACACTCTACGCTGGTGGCTGCTGCTTCATGGCTCCGCACTCTGTCCACTCCTGCCCTGCTCAGCGCCCCTCTGAGTCAGGTCCTCGGGCCTGGACTGCTGCCAGAGCCCCCTGAGGTCTCCCTGCTCCTCTCTGGCAGCCTCTCATTGGTTCTCCGCATGGTAACCAGAGGGACGTTAACTTGTAATGTTCATCGTCAGTTCTTAAATGGCTCTGCTTAAAATCCTTCACTGGCTCCCTAGTAGGAACAAGAGCCAAACCTTGGCTCCCAAGGGCCAGCCCAGGCCCACCCCCATCTCCCACTAGGCCCCTCTGTACTGCCCTGGCCTCCTTCCTGCTTGCTGGTTCACGCCCCTGCATGTCCTTGGCACTCACCATTCCCTCTGCCCAGGGCGCTGCCTGCCCCGTCCCATACCTTGTGGACTCTCAGCTCTCACACTGACATCATCCCCAGGAGCCATCTCAGCTCTCTGTGGAGCCCCCATTTCACACCTGCCACTCTGCCCAAGGCTGGTTTGCTAGAATATGCATTTTTTTGTCTCTTACACCGGGGATGGCTGGAAGCCCTCTGATGCTACAAATGGGGGTGAGGGGGAGGGTACAGTGAACACCCACCCTCTGGGAGGACTGGCCAGCCCAGGAGAACTCTGGCTCAAGGCTTGTGCTGACATCGGGAGCTTTGAGGGCCTGCAAGGCGATGCTGATGCGGTGCTGGGAACCCAGGCCCACGGCCTATGGTGGAAGAGAGCAGATGCTGCCTGTATGGGCTCTCCTGGCACCATGAACTCTTGGTTTAAAGCCCCTAAAGCCATTGCATTTTTACTTTTCTTTGATGAACATCATCTTCCTATAGGCTGTTAAGTTTCAAGGAGGCAAATATGGCGTCAGTGCCCAGTATCCAGCATGTCCCGGCATGCAGCAGGAGTTCAACAGCTGCTGTTAATGGAATGTTCACGCTCTGTCTTCCCCACTAACAGAAAGGCCCTACGGCTCCTCATGTCCGCTCCCCTCCTCTTGACAGTCTGCACTCCCTCGGCGGGGTTTTGTGGCTGTTGCCCCACTAACTGGCTAAGTCATCCCTCACTCGTTTTGTGGGAGGGTTGCTGGTGACTCAGACCCAGTGTGGCTGAAGGGAGCTCCCAGGAGACTGAGTAGGTGCTCAGCAAACATGTGCTGAGTTGGATGTCAGCCAAGTTTGGAGGCAGAGGGATGGACAGATGACCTGGTTGGGGGAGGGTGAGCCCTTGAAGGAGGGAACAGACAGGCCAGATGCCTGCGAACAAGGTTCGATCCTGGGCCAGGCGGCTCTGGGGAAGGTGCTGGGCAGTGTCCAGGGAGTTCCACGCCCTGATCTGGGCTGGGTGCTCCAGATAGGATCCTGGCACACCCCCTGCAGCCTGCCCCCACCTGCTCCTGGGGTGGAGGCAGCAGGTGGGGCCCACTTATCGCCAACCAGGCCAGCAGGTGGAGCCAGCCTGGCTCTGGGGAGATGGCAATCACACGGGCACTCCTCAATGGAAAATCACCGCACTGCACAGCCCCTTCCTGGGAATGGGAACAGAAAGGTCTGGGAGACACAGGCCAGAGGGCTGCCACCAAGTACATGGGCCTGTGGAGGCAACTCAGGTTCCCCTCAAATTGGGGAAGGCCGGTAGGCCTTCTTTTTGCAGGCCCCACACGTGGGTAGTGCTCAGACTGGGTGAGGGTGAGCCAAGGGTCAGCTTGGAGACCAAGTGCTGTGGACACTTTTTTATGTGGGACGTGGCTACATAAAAGGTGTGCAGTCTGAGAAGCGTCCATATCACTTGCTAATTGTTTTCCTCAAATGCAAATACTTGCACGTAAGACATAAGCACACATACTCAGAGTATATCCTGCGTGTGCTTTCACACCCATGCCCACAAATGAAGACATTCTCTCACATGACCACAGACATAACTGGGCCGCAGTGCACACTGACACACAGAGACCCACATGCAAAGACAGATGCACGCACTTCAGACACTAAGTCTCCACGTGCAGCCTCAGCTCCCTAATCCTGTCCTGGAGAGGTGGAGAGTCACGCGTATTTCCTTCCAGTCTCTTCTACACACTAAAAAACCATACTCATGTTTGAACTGCTCGTACGATTTTGTATCTCATGCCATGAAACATTCTCTGAAAGAATCATTTTAAGTGATTGCACAGTCTACCGTCTTATGGGTGGACCATAATTTATTTAACCAATCCCTTATTGTTGGACGTGTAAGTTGTATTCCATTTTTCACAACACTGTGCATAAATCTTTATCCACCTATCTGATGATTTCCTTGGGTGGAACTTCCAGAAGTCAGAATACTGAGTCAAAGGGTAAGACTTTCAAAAAGTCCTTTGACTCACATTGCAAAATGTACTGAGATGATCTGTTTATACTCCCACCAGCTGTGCTTGTTTTCTTTTTCCCTTGTCAAATCTATACACTCTTATTTTAAAAACTATTTATTAATTTCATAGACAAAATTATTTATTGTCATTTAAAAATTTGCATTTGTGTCTTTTTAATGATTATAAACATTTTTACTTTTTGTTAGCCATCGATATTTCCACTTTTTCTATTTAAGTCCTTTTACCGTTTATTTATGTTTGGTCCTAGGATTTTTTTCCTACTGATTTGTAAAGAACGCTTTGTATATTAAGGACATAAACTCTCCCTTTACTGGCCAGGTTTGTTTAAAATATTGTTTCCATGTTTCTTATTTGATTTTATGTTCTGCTTATTATTATTTTTTGACATAGAGAAGACTTACATCGTAAGCATAAGCATTCCTTCACAACTGCTCCATTCACTTTTAAGAAAGCTCTCCTTTATTCTAGTTGTCGAATATCGTGTCTGTTTTCTTCCTTTGTGTATGCGTGCTCATTCTACATACAGCTTTGTAGTCATCTGGGAAATACGGGAGAGAAGACATTATTCCTGCCCTCAAGGAGCTTGCGGGGAACAAAGCAGAGGGAACACAGAACAAGAGTCACCGGTTTCCCATTGTGTGCTGAAGATGAGACAGGCAGATAGGGGTTCAGTGAAAGGAGAAGGAAGCTGCATGGAGGAGCCGGGACTGTGATGGAGTGCTCAAGGTTGCACTGGGCTGTGAGAGGTTCTATTTATTTATTAAACATGCATCTAGGCTTATTATGCAGCAGACATTGCTTTAAGTGCTTTATAAATACTAACTCATTCAATCCTACTATTATTATCCCCATTTCACAGATGAGGAACCTGAGGCATAAAGAATACAAACAACTTACTCAAGAAGGTAAATGGAAGGGCCAGGGTTTGAACCGAGGAAATCTGGTTGGATTGGGGGTGAAGCAGGGGTGCTTGTGGTTATGAGACTTGACCCAGCAGCCGGCAAACTTTTCCTGGACGGGGCCATATAGTAAATATTTTGGACTTTGAAGGCCAAGAGGAAAAGCTGAGAATATTATTGGCACTTATATAACAAGAGAGAAAACATATTCCCACAAATCTTTTAGTGATGAAGTTTAAAATATAATAATAGAGTACATTAAAAAAAATAGGTCTACTAATGTGAAGAATGGAATTTTGGGGAGGGGAGGGTATGACATTTTGCTTAGTTGGGGTTTAAAGTTAGTGGTCCCTGTGGTCACACTGATTGCAAATGTTTAACTGTACAAACCAGGCGGCTTGTGGGGTATCAGGGAATGAGGCAGCGGGCTGGACGTGGCCTGTGGGCCTCTCCTTGGCTGCCAACCTCTGCTTAGACCTGTTGTTGTTGGGAGGTGGCGTTGAGGTGGGGAGTGATGCCCTTGAAGCCCCGCGGCACCGAGTGGGGAAGCAGTAGAAAGCTGCTGCCCAGGTCCAGGAGAGAGGGGAGGAGGGCCCACTGCAAGGCCAGGGCAGCTTGGGTGCAGAGGCGACATGGACTCGCTGGATTTTTCTGAGGCTGGTGATTGTGCGTTGGGCGAGGCAGAGGCTCCACAGACAACGCGGGGTGGAGGCACCACCTGGCACAGGGAAGCGCAGTCCCTGCCCGCCGAGTCAGCAGCGCCCTCCGCGCTCGTCTTTCTCTCAGGTGGCTTACGGGGGGCCCATTTGGAAGCGTGGGAGAGGGTCTGAGACACTAAACAAGAGAAAGGCGCTGCTCTTGCCATAGTTTGGTCAGCCCCCTTCTGCAGGGCACTGGGAAGACCCTGCGGCCAGAGCTCGTTTCTCCACCTTGGCGCCACAGTGCCTGCGATCCCGCCGGCTGGTCGCCCTGTCTTGGGCATCAGACACCTTTTCCAGAGTGCCAGGACACTCAGACCTTCGGTTCAGGGTGCCTGAAGGGGCCAGGCTGACATGAGGAGTGCGGGAGGAACGCGGAAAGCGGAGCGAGAGGTGTCTGAGAAAATGGAACCACCGTGGTCACCGTTTCGACCGAGACTGATCACACTCCCAGGCTGTGCTATTGGGAAACACTTCTTGATTTCTCTCGTTGATACCTCCTAGTGGAACACAAACTGGCCCCCCTGCTCCGTCCCATGTGGGGGCGGAAGGTGGCCACTTGCTGTGGCCGGGCTCTGTAATTAAGTCTGTAGCAATGGGCGGGGGATTGGACAGATCTTGTCCCGAAGTTATTCTTGCTGTCAATGGGCTTAAACCCAGGTGGGCGGCTTACGAAATGCTCCTGGGAAATCCTCCTGGGTGAGCCCAAGGTGTGCCAGATGCAAATGGGCCTGAGGAATGAACCCAGGGCACCTCTGCTGTGGATGCAGTCACCCCTCTTGTCCCCGGGTCCAGAGGGGCTGAGGAGAGAGAGGTGAGATGGCTGTGTGGGCCAGGCCGGGTAGGAGCCTGATCCCCCCAACGGGGCCAGCGGTGGGCTGAGGAGTGTCACTCCCCTCACAGGCTGGTCTCTTGACCCTGACCTCAGAGTGACCCTGTCCTAGCCTCAGACTAACTCTTAACCCCGACCTCAGACAGAGCTTTAAGCCCTGTCTCCAGGCTGACCTTCAAACCCTACTCATCATCCCACAAAATAAGCATGCTTTATTCCAAGGGAGATTGGGCATGGCAGTGTGGGCAGCTCTGTGTGGATCTGGAGGGACCCAGCTCACAGCCTGAGTCTTGATGCCTGGAGGATAGACCAGGGAAGGGCAATGGAAGGTCACTGGATCGAGACTTGGGCGCGGCCTTCTCCTGCTCAGCTGAATGACTCTGGGTAACTCTCTCAGCCAAAGTGAGGTTTGGGTACTCAGGGATTTACTCATCTGCCCAATGGGTATAATGATACTCAAGTACCTGCCCTTCCCATCTTCTGAAGTAGGTGTGAGCGCTCAGTGGAGAGGAGCGGAAGTGACTTGGAAACCACGTGGCACTATCATCCAAAGCCATAGTATTAAAATGGGAAGGATTGCGCCTGGGCTGCCTGCCTGCTGCCCGTCAGTAGCTCTTTGTGCTTCCCAGTGCTGCTGAGTGTGGTCACCTGGTTGTAGTTTCCTCTTCCCAGGACTTTTCTGCTCTCTCTGTTCCTTTTTTTCCTCTTAATTTTCACTGAGAAGAATTTCAAACATAGTAAAAATTAGATTTAATACACTTTCACGTGGCCACTGAAAGAGCATGCTCTGCAGCTGATGGACATCGGGTGCAGCTGCTGGGCTTTGGATCCCAGCCCTGGTTGTGCCAAGGCTATGTGTCCCTGGGGTTGGACCCTTCCAGTGTGGCCTGGATACTCAGGCAGACCCCATCGTGGGAGATGCGGGACCCTCTGATGGAGACTTTTGCTCGAGGACAGCACCACGCCTTTGCTCAGCTGTCCACAGGCCAGGAAGCCTGCACTGCAGCTCAGGGTGCACCTACCTGAACTTCCCTCCCACCCTCCTTCACTCGGTGTCAGACTTGCATTTGAATCGATGGCCAGCTCTCCCAGCCTCCCTGGCTCCTTCTCTATTTCCTTTCTCCTTGGCATTTCCCCTAATAAAATAAAACCTTAATCCCATCTAGGTTCCTGCTTCTTAGAGGGTCTGAACCAACAGACCCCCATCCCATACACCCATCATCCACATCAACGATTAGCAATATTTTCCGACATTTGCTTATCTGTTTTTTCCTCATGCTTTTTCTCTTTCCCCACTGAAGTGATTTAAATCAAATTCCAGATACTTTGCAATTTTATTCTTAAATACAGTCCATCCTCATTATTCACGGATTCTGAATCTGCACATTTGCCTACTTTTAACGTTTATTTGGAGTGCCAAAATCAACACTCAACAGTGCTTTCTTGGTCACTCACAGACACGCACAGATCAGTGAAAACGTGTCTCCCGATGCGTAGGTCCCAGCCGAGGTCAGACAGGGCGGTGCACTGCCTCGTGTTTCAGCTCTCACACTGTAAACAAGTGTCCTTTCTTGGTCCAGTCAGTGCCACGTTTTTCACACTTTTGTGCTTTTTTTATTGGTGATTTCGCTGTTTAAAATGACCCCCAAGCATAGTGTTTTAGTGCTATCTGGTTCTATCCATTTTAGTGTTTTAGTGCTGTCTAAACCAGCACAGGAAGATGCGATGTGCCTTGTGGAGGAAATGCAGGTGTGAGGTAAGCTTCATTCAGGCGTGAATTATAGTGCTGTTGGCCATGAGCTCGCTGTTAATGAATCAACATTATGTACTGAATAAGGCATCTTTAAACAGAAACACGCATAAGACAAGGTCATGTATCAATCAGCTGATGAAAATGTTGTGACAGAGGCTCATAGCAACCTAACCCCATATGTCCCCAGGGAGCAATGGTTTAGCACACACTAACTCAGTGTTTTGGTGACTTTATATAACATAACCGCTGTGAACAACAAGCATCGGCTGTACTTCAGTATTATGAACACTTCCTTACAGGATCACAGTGCCATTATCACACCTACCAAAATTAACCCTATTAAATTGGAACTAATTGATCAACACTTATGTGCACATACGGAAATAAAACTCATAAGAAATTAAGCAGGTGGGAGGGAGAGGAGGGGATGGGTAAATTCACACCTAATGGGTACAGTGCACACTATCTGGGAGATGGACACACTTATAACTTTGACTCAAACTGTACAAAAGCAATTTATGTAACCAAAACATTTGTACCCCTGTAATATTCTGAAACGGAACTGAAAAAAGAAATTAACACTAAATCCTTGGTACCATTAATACTTAGCCTATTATCAAACTACCCTGTCTCAAAAACATCTTTTTATGGTTGGTTTAGTCAAGCAAGGCTGGATCCAAACAAGAACTACATTTCATATTAGGTCGTGATGATTCTTAAGTTTCTGAATCTAGAGCATTTATCTCTCCCCTTTTAGTTAATTTTTTTTTCATGCCATTTACTTGTTATAGAAACCAGGTCAGTTGCCCTGTGGAATGTCCCGCATTCTGGATTTATCTGTTTGCCTCCTTCTGGTTTGTTCCTTTGTCCCCTCTATTTTCTGGCAATGGAATTTATCTCTAGAGGATTCTATTACTGATGGGTTCAGGGTATAAAGGGCTGAGACTTGGGATGGAGCTAGGGTTATATTGAGTGAGGAGGGGGACATTAGAGTTGGGTTGGGTTTGAATTCAGGGCAGAGCTGAATGCATTTGGTGGGATGATCTGAACAAAGATTCAGGAACCAGGTTTTCTAGGTTCAAATCATGGTTCTACCACTTGTTAGCTGTTGACCTTGAATAAGTGATGTAACCTCACTCTGTCTTGGTTTCCTCATGTGTACAATGAGAATAACAAGAACCCTTACCTCATAGGGTGGTTGTGAGGTTTAAACAAGTTAATGTATGTAAAGCATCTGGGCTGGTGCCTGGCACATAGCAATCGTTGTGTTTGTTATTCTATTGTGATCAGAATTAGACTAGGGGTTGAGGCTGGGTTAGTTGCAGAGCAAGGGTAACTCTAGTTCAGGATTCCACCCATTACTGGATGTTCTGCCTCGTGGTCTGGGGACGGGTGGGGGTGGGGAGCGCCGGGGTCACCCTTCCCTTGAAATGACCTTCTCTTGCTCCCTCTCTAGAGACTAGGTAGGGATTGGATGGGAGCAGGAGCTCTGTCTCACCATCCTTTGGAAGGCTCTCATTCTTCAACCAGTTTTGACTCTGACCCTTTCCCTTCCTTGCCCATGTGCCAGCAGGGACATGGAGGTTCCTTATTACAACTAGTGGGTCTTGGCCTCTAAATAAGTTCTGAGAAGGAAATTTTTCAGGGCAAGGTCGCCTGTGTAGACATTTGGATCAGTTTCCAGGAGCTAGAATGGAGAAGGGCTGATACAACTTCAACCCAAGAATAAGGCAAACTGTATGGTGGCCACGAGGGATGGGGTGGATGTGAGTGTAGTATTCACCTATCCGTCCATGTGCCAACCATCCCTCCATGCACCCACCCCTCCCTCCATCCATGTGCTTATTCATTCACCCGTCAGTCACCACAAGAAACAGTGAGCACCCACTCTGAGTCGGGCACACCATCCCTGCACTGAAGCAGCTCATTATCTAGTGAAGGACGTACGTATTTAATTACCACACAGCGTGCTAGGACAGGAATGTACAACATGCGATGAGAGTTCTGGAGAGGGTGGAAACATTCACACCTGGGCCAGGGGCTGGAAAGGAGGCCTCCCTCTACCTTCCTTGGGTCTGACTCTCCTGTCCTGGTGGCAACCCCTGTCCTAGGGCTGGGTACTGCGGCAGACTAATTTTTCAGTTTCCTGTTTCTAAATCACCAGGTTCAACTTGAGAAGAGACCTGTTCCTCCTGGGAAGGAATTCTGGAGTTACCACACCTGGCCAGGCACCCTGAGGTCATGGACAAGTTCTCTGTGACAGATTCAGTTCCTGATGAGGACTCCTTGGGGAGCTGTGGACATAGTGTCCAGGCACTTCCATCTGCTGGGTTGACAAGACACATGGACATGGCACGGTTGTCCCCAGCTTGGACCTATCTCCACTGCCCTTAACTTGGGGTGGTGGACAATGGGCCAGGAGCCTGTCTTATACCCCTACTCTATTGCCCCCGACTCCCACCCCACCTCTCGGCCTTTGGTTTAAGTCTCTTCGTAATGGCTCTCAGTCTCAGGCATCCTGACAGGGAATATTTTGCCTCTCTAACTAATTGCAGGCGCTGGACTCAGAGTGCAAGACCTGTGACTCCCTATAAAAGACCAGGCTCTTCGAGGCTGCTGGGTGGTGCAGGACTGCCCTTGCCAATAGCCCAGGGGTCAGATGGCAGGGGCTGTGTCTGCTCCATCAGCCTGGGGCAGAGGCTGGAGCCTCACCCTCTGTCTCTCCCCAGCTCTGGATCAGGAGGGAGCCCACGGAGTCTCTCCGGCTGGCCTGTTTACCGGGAGAACCTGGCCAGGGCCCGAGGTGGTTTCAGCACACTCCCCCCTCCATCTTTCTGACTAATGTTCCCATCTGCAAGCCCCAGGTGAGAGACGGCAGCATCTCTGTCTCTGCGGCTGCCCCAGCAGCGAGTGGCTATGTTTGCGGTGTAACTGCCTGATGGTATCTTGCAGGGCGGTGTGGTGAGCTGTCTCTTGGGAGTGTCTGCATGCTGCTTGCCTCAGCTCCCACTGGGCTCATTACATTATTTACAGAACCGTAGGACGAACACCCTGCCCCCAGCACTGTGAGAGACACCTGCCCGGCTGGTACTGGGGGAGGGTTGTGTGTGAGTGTGTGTGGTCAGGGGAGGGGGGTCTTCTCTGCACCCCCTCTTGAGCCAGCCCCTGCGATTCTTCCTCTGACACAGCCCTAAGGAGAAGCTCTGGGAACTAATTGCTGCTAGGGTGTCTGAGAAGGGAGGCCCAGTTTCCATCTTCTGGCTCACAAAGAATCCCAGCGACAGTCCCTGAATTCTGGTCCCCCATTTCCGACTGCCTCTGCCAGCACCTTCTTCTGCCCCAGTGGGCTCCCACCTCCTCATTCTGGGAGAGTCCTTCTTGCTCCCACCAGATGACGAGGGCCCCTTCCTGGCCCCAGGGCATTCCCATGGTAACAGCAGACTAGGGAGGATGCCATCAAACCACGATGGCTGGACCCCTACCACCAGCTGTGTGACACGCCCCCAACCCACTGCCCCCACTGCGCCTTGCTTTCCTGATCTGTAAAATGGGAAGGACAGGATGAAGAGTCCGTGTGGGATTAAAGGAGATCACATATGCAAAAGTGTTGGGACCTAAAGGAAGAGGGGCCCCACCCTGTGGGATCCTGAGTTGATGGGAGAGATACATTCTCTGCCTTGGGGAGCTCTCAGTGTGTCTGTCTGCATCTGTGTGTCTGGTGTATGTGTGGTGGTGGAGGGGGTGTGTTGCCCAACCAGGGAAGGAGAGCCCAGATGTGTGCATCCAGCCTGGACAACTACTGTAATGTCTTTTTAGCAGGTACGAGCCATCAACAAATTCATTAAGTACCTGTTTACACATCTATTGTCAAAGTTAATAATTTGATTTAACTAAGCTGATTACCTTCATTAAAAACCATTAGTTCCCATAAGCAAATGTTCCTGTGTTTGCATTTTCATAATTATGTTGACATTTCACAACTTGCATGTTGAGGGAAGCCTGTGCTTAAACTCCTCCTCATCCACCCCAGCCCACAGGGCTCTGTCTGTGTTGACCTTCTCAGCCCAGGCCCCGCGCTGGGGGTCGGAGGACAGTGGGGACCAAGACGGTGGGGAACAAGGGTCCTTTGCTGCATCCCATGTTTTGCGCTGCATCTGGTGTCCCAAGTGGCCCGTGTCCTTGTGCCTAGATGGCACTACAAGCTGTCCGGGGAAAGGGCCACCTGCAGGGAAGGGGAAGGAACCAGTGTTTGTCGAGGGCCCGCAGGTGCCAGGTGCTGGCACTGTGCTCCTCTCTGTAATCCTTCCAGGACTGTATCAGCATTTCCATTCTACAGATGATGAAACTGAGACTGAGGGAAATTAAGTAGCTTACCCAAGTTCACACGGACCCCTGAAGCCTGGACTGAGAGCCCGCGGGCAGGCTCTGCTGAGGGCCCACCGTCTGCCCTCCTGCCTCCCCAGCCGATGCCCACTCCCGTGCAACAGAGCCAGGGGCTGGGCCCAGGAAGTGTGGAGACAGCGCACCCCCAAGGGGTCCAAACGAACAGAGGAGGCCGGGCTTTGCCATAACAGCCATAGCTGGTGTCTATTGAGCACTGACTGTGTGCCCAGGCCCTGTTCTAAGCACTTGGCTGCTGACAGGCAGGGCGAGTTTCCTCTCAGAGCCTAAATCTCCCCATCTGTAGAATGGGTGGAAGAATTCCTGCCCCATCCACCTCCCAAGGGTGTGTTGACCATCATAGCACATGTTAGGGAAAGGTGCAGCCCCCCTGTACAACACTGTCCCTTCCTGGGGACCTTGTGGTCCTCTGCATCCACTATTCTTTCCCTGGCCTATCTTTCTGTTCCTCCCTCTCTTCCTTTGCCTCTGTCTCCTACCCCACCCCTCCTGTCTTCCTACCTCCAACCCCTTCCCTCCTCTGCCTTAGCCTCTGTCCTGGGCCCTGGACCCCCACTGCACCTCCACTCTCAAACTGAGACAGGGGCACCCACTACACCTGCAGGAGACAGAAGCTTCTAGACTTCCTAGACCAGGTAGGTCAGCAGTTGCTGGTCTTGACCATCCAGAGAAGCCGGGTGAGTCCACCAGAGGAGACGAATGGTGCTCAGACACCCAAGAGAGCCTGCAGTACTTTCTTTGGGGCGTGTTACTAAAATAGATCTCCCTTTCTGTGCTTATTTGGGGACAGAATTGATCTTTTAAAAAAGCCCCAAGTTATTGTGATCTGGATGGTGGTGAGGTGAGTTAGAAGGGACAACTGGGGGTAAGAAACTGAGTGTGACAATAAGGAGAGGCTCTGCTTTTGGCACCTTGCCGGTTCTGCCAGCTTGCTCCGCGGGCACCCGCGGAGTGTCGCTGTGCACCAACGCCTTGTCCGGCTCTGCGAGGTTCGAGAGCCCCAGCCAGCCTCGCCCATCCTCCAAAGCTCACGTCCAGCACAGCAGCACCCTGGAGGGCTCCTGGATTGAGGCAGGAAACCAGCCCCCACCACAGGGAGTGGTTAAGGCTTCTCGAAACAGTTGTCTGCTGCTGGGACACAAAGAATTGGAGTTCAGTGTCAAGGGCAGGCCTGGCGCTCCATCACTCTCTAGCTGTGTAAACCTGAACACATGACTCTCTAGGGCTTGGTTTTCTCATCTTTAAAACGGGGATAATTTTCATATTTAATATTAATCTCATAGTGTTAGCACGAGGCTTAAATGACTGAGTCCCAACGGACTCAACGCACTTTAAAAAAAAGGACATTTCTAAAAAGTGGTCCATTTCCCAAAAACATTTTAAAGTGAAGCATGAACAGCCTCATAAGCAATTGCACAGGAATCTTACTGCCTTTTGGTATGCCGGAATGGAAATACTGAATTCCACTTTGTCACTGCTACTCCCGGCTGTGTGCCCTTGGGCAAGACATCTGCCTCTCTGAACCTTAGTGTCTGTTTCTGTCAGATGAACAGAACTTATAGATGTACTAGATGTTTTTAAAGTTCCTGCAGGTTTGACATTATTTCCTCAAGAATCTATTGTCACCATTTTTTTCCACTGGCAAAAAGGCAGTGAGGACTGTTAAGCTGTGGCAGAGTCAGGGGAGGGAGCCTCCTTCTCCAAGCAGCCTTGGATCCACAAAAAAATAAAAATAAACAAACAAATAAATAAACACCCAGGTGGGAGAATTCTGGTCTTGAGTCAACTTCTAGAAGGAAATAGAGTCTGTGCCTGCCCTGGAGCCCCAAACCCAAGTGTCCGGAGGCTTCTGCTGCTTGGGCGTGGCCGGGTTGAGTCACTCAGCAGGGGAAAAAAAATTGGGAGAACATTCCCCTTGTCCTCCTCCCTTCCTCCTCCTGGAGCTCAGGAGCAGCGAGGCTGAGCAGGATCAAAGCCTCCCACCGACGCTGGCGTGTTTGATCACGGGCAAGCTGATGGGCTGCCTCTGTGGGATGGGGCGATCGGAGCACTTGCACACCCAGGCACACATGCACTCCCTCCCCAGCACCTTGCAGTGGCTTTCATGAGCCCCTCACAAAGCTACAGCCCTTTAAATAGGGTCACATCCTTCCACATTGGGGAAAAAAGCATTAATAATTTTCCCTGGGCACCCAGTAATGATTGTGAGTAACTGTGAGCCAGGGTACACCAGAGTGCTGCAACTTGAAAGGGAACATTTCCCAAAGGGAGGTGATAGGTCTTGATAATTGTTATAATAACAGCTCAGCAGGCCTGGGTTGGCTCCTTTCATCCCGTGAAGTCATAAAGGGCTTTCTCCACTGGAGAAAGGATGGGGCCTCCACCCACCACGAGCACTCTCTTGCCTGTATTCACCCAGCTGGGGATCTGCCCAGCTGTGATTTCTGAGCTGGGGAAACTTGAAGAGTGTTAAAACAAGGTGAGCTAATTATGCCTGTGTGCTCCATCCTCCCGGGATGGGAGTGGAATTTCCACTTGTCAAGTAGGTTGTGGGATCCTTTGCCAGGAAGCCTGTCCCAATGCCTTGGCCCAGTTTCCCATCCCGTCCCGCACTCAAACTTGGATTCTGCAGTGTAGTTAATGCTGTATTTGCCGCGTGAGTGGCCGCCAAATGCATGGCTGATTTATTTTACTCTTCTCTTCGCGTATGTTTACACTTGAAAAGTTGACAGTTGTCTCTTGAGGGTTGAAGCATTAACACAACTCTTATTTATCTCACAAGGCCAGTAGCCAAAGGGTCGGCTGGCAATCGGAGTGCCAACAATGGGCCCTGCAGATGCTGTCCAGATCACTCACAGACTGAAGTCTCCTCGTTCCTTACCTATTTGCTTTCTTTTAAGTTGGTCTGAGATGGTGCAATTGCAAGAACACAGGCTATGGTGCCAACCTGAGGCCACAGCACTGTGATACTTCCCTTGCCTGGCTCATCCTCCTGCAGAGGAGGTGGCCACATTCTGGGTCACCAGGCTTGTTAGACAATAGTATTCATCTGCACTTTGCCCCAGCCACTGCCCCTTTTGAAGCTGCCTGGCCTACATCTAGCATCCTCCCAGCCCTCAGGTCTGGCTGGGGTCCCCCGCTCTTCCTGCCGCAAAGGCACCTCTGGGGTCTGCAGTCCCAGGATCACTGCCCTGGCTGAGCATCTGTGGTCTTCCATGTGAACCTAGTGGCTTTCCTGCAAATCTTGGTGTTCAATGTTCAACCCTTTGTCAAATGCTGGGCTCACGTTTAGAATTTGGAAACCTGGCCCCTTTATTTTATTCCATACCAAACTTCATCACATACATAGATGCCTTGTAGCACCTCCGATGTTCACGAAATTGCTGTAGACTTTGATTTTTTTCAAGTTTAAGTTCTGTTCCATCCGACTGCACAGACTTGGGCATATAAAGGGTTCCTGGGAAATGCGGCTGAGACCAAAGTGGAGGATATTCGAAGATGGTCAAGTTTGTAGAGAGCTTAGGAACGTGGGTTCAAATTCCAACCCTAACACTTGCTGTGCGATTTGGGGGCAAATTATTTGCCTTTGCTTTTTTTTTTTTTTTGAGACAGAGTCTCACTCTGTTGCCCAGGCTAGAGTGCCATGGTGTCAGCCTAGCTCACAGCAACCTCAAACTCCTGGGCTCAAGCGATCCTCCTGCCTCAGCCTCCCAAGTAGTTGGGACTACAGGCACGCACCACCATGCCCGGCTAATTTTTTCTATATATTTTTACTTGCCAGCTAATTTCTTTCTATTTTTAGTAAGAGACTGGGGGTCTCACCCTTGCTCAGGCTGGTCTTGAACTCCTGACCTCGAGGAATCCTCCCTCCTCGACCTCCCAGAGTGCTAGGATTACAGGCGTGAGCCACCGCGCCCGGCCTGCCTTTGCTTTCTAGTTTCTTCAATTACAGAATGGGGAGAATAGTACTTCATAGGATCATGTAAGGATTAAATGAGTTGATATATAAAGAACATTTTGAACAGTGCCCAGAAAAATACAATGTCAGATGCTGTTGTAGTAATTATTATTTGTATTATTGTGAAAATAGCAGAGGGGCTAAACTCTGACCTTTCTCAGTCTCATTTCCTGGAACTGAAGAATCCACAATTCACAGGTGTGGAGTGGGATACAACAGCTAGCACACAAGGATCTTGTTAAAAGTCTTCAGGGCAAAGGATTCTAAGACTTATCCTCAACTCTTATAAGAACTTCAAACTTTCCCTCTCAAGAAATTCCCCCTTAGATCAGACTTCTAGCCTGCATGCTGCAGCCAAATCACATCTCTGTGCCTCCCTTATGTTCAATGCAGAGGCAGTCCCCGGCATGCCAGCCTTCCAGGCCAATACCTGTGGTCCTGGTTCCTTGGACCCAGCCCTTAGAGCAAGAGTAGCCACTCGAAGCCCAAATGGAGTGTTCATAAAGGCTTTGCGTGCAAATCCTCACTACATCACTCCCCGACCCCAACCCCAAGGCAGCCCCTGACTGCGAGGGCCTCGCAGCGGTTCCTCTAACGTGGCTTTCATCTTGTCACTTATGGCTCAAGCAGTTGTGTTCCCCCACTGCCAATTCATGGCCCATGAAGGTGCCACTGCCGAGGGGGTCCTTTTTCCTCGATGTCAACTTCTATCCACCCTCAAGACTCAGATCAGATGCCACCGTCACGAGGAAGGCTTCTCTGACCCCTTCGGTCCACAGGGCTCTCTGAATTCCTCTGGCCCTTGGAGTGAATACGAAGTAGGCCGAAGGTTGGTAGGGCCCATCCCGACCTCTCACTGTGTTCTCCTGTGATGGCTGCAATCTGGCCAGGGTGAGGTGACACAGTGTGTTGAAGTCTCTTCAGAGGCCAAGAAACAGACCTGCTTTGCTGCCCTGTGGAGCTCAGGGTGCTCCCTTGTGGGAGGCTGTGATGGAGCCTTGGCCACGCTTGCTTCTGGAAGGGTGGGAAATATCCTTGGACCTCGCTTTGAACTTTCCACAGGATGCTCACAGGATTCGAAGTTTAAGACTGGGACAGAAGAGGACAGGCTGGCCTCTCTCAGTGTTGAATTTAGAGGTCAAGTGCCAAGAGAAAGCAATTTGGGAAACGCTGAGGTCTCAGTAAAGACTCCTTGGCAGCTAACGCATTGCACCCGCCTTCCTGGTTCTCTTTGGATCTCTCTTTGCTCTTGCTTTTGCCTCTTGGTCTCTGGGCTGCCATTTCTCTGTTTTCTGCTTAAGGCAGGCTCACAAAGACACCTAGGTGAATAATTCTCCCATAGTCACCAGGTGAGTACGTAGACACGGCTTTCCACAGAGTGTTCTGCACCCTGTGCCACCAGACCCCCATTATGTAAATGTGTCAGCTCGTGGTCAGGGTAAAAGATTGGTCTGCTGACTCCTAGGTATCCATTTTCCAGGTCGTCACTGGTAAATTCCTGCCAGCGTCAGCCGTAAACTGATCTTGAAACGCCACCCTGCCGCCATTCCCTCACATTCTGGATTACGCTGTAACAAGCACTCCTGGCTCAGAGGTTATTTTCTGTCTGGGATTATCTATCTCATAAATAAAAAAGAGAAAATAACTTTCTCTAGGAAGAGGGAAATCGGGGGTGGGGGTGGGGTCCAAGAGAGGAAATGGCTGTGTCCCTCTTCAAGGGTGGCAGGGCCCCCAGCCAGGGGTGTCCTCTGACTTCCTAGGTGGCCAATGGAGAGAAGCAACCATGTTAGGTCACCATGCAGGATGGTGGGACACAGAGCAGGGCCTCAGCCTGGATAAACCCAAGGTCAAAGTTCAGGAGAGGCGCATCCAGGTCCAGACCGCCACAGTCTAGGGAGGACTCCAGTCCGATCCAGGCATCTTGCATTTGCTTCCTGGCTGGACACATCTTTCTCTCTCTCTCTCTCTCTCTCTCTCTCTCCCTCGGGATCATCCTTCTGCCGGAGGAGTTTTCATACACAATGGTTGGCAGACTTTGGCATTTATTTTCACCACTGTTTTAAAGGTGAATGGTATTTGTCACATTCTTTCCTGGTTGGCTTTGATGTGGGGTGATTTCCCATTCCCTAATGACAGATGAGGCTCTGGCCAGCTAACACCCAGCACCTCTGGGCGGCTGAGCTACCCTGCCAGGTCTGGTTCCCACAGTGCCTGCTTGTTTAGCCTATCTGTTTCAGGGACCTTAATTAAGATCCTCTTTAATGATGGAGAGGAACTTCTCCGGTGATTACCTCCTCACTTTTACAGCTCTCTCAGGCTCCTTCTCCCTCCCTCCTCCTCCTCGACTCCCACAGTCTCCAGCCCTCGCCCTGATAGAGTCGGGCACAGGACCCGGCTTCTTGGGAGGGCCTTGGGGGTCCAGGTGGAGAACTTCTTCCCAGACAGCCCAGCGACGCTCAAGTGCACCGCAATAATAACATACAAGAGCATTTTAGAGCCTGTGCCCTAAACAAATTGTAAAACTAAAGAGTGGCACAGTGCCCGGCAAACAAAGAAACTCAGTAAGTGTTTATCTAATGAGTGAAATGAATAAAAAGATTAGTGTATGGGTAAGGATGCAACACAAAATATGGACGTCTGGGGCAGGATACTTCTGAATGCTGGACCGGGAGCAGTCTTAGACCTCCAGCCTCTCTTCGTGAGCTAAGCACTTGTATCCATCAATGCAGAGATGTGGGATACGGTCTTGAGGGGTGTGTCGAGGCCAAGGCCTGCGTGGAGGAGAAAGCCTCGGCCCAGGCCCTTGCAATCCCTGCTTCTGCTGTAGCTCTGCCCTGTCCTCACTTCTCTGGCCTCAGTTTTCTAGTCTACAAAATTGGAATATTAATCCCAGTGATAGAGGTAAGTCGTGGAGTGGCGGTGAGACCCTGTGTGTAAAAATTCCCAGCAAGAACCATTCGAGCATGAACCAAGTTAAAGGTGAGCCTCAGCTTTTCCAGCTGGAGGAAGAAGGGGCTGGATGTTCTAGGACTGCAGGGCCTCATGGTCCAAATGAGCCTCAAGCCATCCTCAGTCCTCTCCCTGGCTGGGGCATCCTAATCCTCCTCCTCGTCAGAGCCTTGCCTCCTCATGCTTCCTTCAAGGGAGGCTTTCTGCCTCCACCTCCAGCTGCAATCCAACACTTGTCCTGTCAGTTCTGTCCCTCCATGGTCTCCCACGTCACCTGGCCACAGCTGACCTGTCCAAGAACAGTGCTACTTTCTTTAAGGAAGTCCTGGAATCCTAGAACGAACATCAAAGCCAGAAAGACAGAGCAGCTCCTTCAGGTCAACCCTTTTGTGGGCAAGGCTGAGAACAGGCTCTAGAAGGTTAAATGCCCAAGCCACCCTGATGGTCAGCTGCCAAACTGGGGCTGGAAGGAAGAGCTGCTGGTGCCCCATTCCATGCTCTTTCCAGACGACATCATCCAAGCTGGCTTAGGCGTTCAGGAGGTGGTGGTGGGGAGGTGTGTGTGGCCAAGTGAGAATCTGACCCCTAGCTCTCACCTAGAGGTATTGGTGCCAGCTCCAGTCATGGAGTAGGCACTCTACCAAGGAGCCCTCTGTCCCTCTGAGCCTCAGTTTCCCTACTGGTAAAGTGAAGGGTTGCAATAGGGAAACTCTTGGGTTCCCTCCAGCTGGGTCATTCCCTGATACCATGAAGCAGGAGATATGGGAGTAGGTGGGTTCCTGAGCCTCCTCCACCCCCTTGCCTGTGCCTCCCTCACACACACACCTGCACACCGTGTGCTCTGGTTGCCCTCAGTTGGCAAGGCTGACTTGTCCTTGGTGGGTGTCTGGTGTGGGGAATAGGGATGGGTGTGGTGAGTTATAGGCTGGGAGCCTGGAGTTTTGAGCTCTGCTCCCTGCCTGGACACTCACCGTGGTCTGACTGTGGGAAAACCATGGGACAATTCCGAGCCTGTTTCTTTATTTGTAAAATTGAGCTAATAATTAGCCTCCAACCACCCACCTTCTTGTGGTTGTGGGGCAGATCTAAGGTGATCTCCTGCCCTGCTAGCATGAGGGGTTATTATGACTAACCCCAAAGAGCAAGTGCGAGGGTGAGGACACAGAGAGAGGGCAGCCAGATCAAAGCTCGGAGGACCAAGGGGGCTGGGAGATGGAACCCACACGGGTAGGACTGAGCTCTCTACAGGGGCTGATTCTGCTGTGGGAGCTGGCATGGGAAAAGAAGCAGGTGTGAGGAGTGCAGGGGGGTTGGGACGTCAAGCGGTGGTTCCTAGAGCAAGGAAGCTGCTAGGTGGTC
The DNA here is from genome assembly GCA_004363605.1 of Indri indri. Lineage (NCBI taxonomy): Eukaryota > Metazoa > Chordata > Mammalia > Primates > Indriidae > Indri > Indri indri. The sequence continues at coordinate 19,584 of RJWJ010013422.1, read as the reverse complement.
AGGAGGGAGGCAGAGGACTTATTGGGGATTTAGATGCACTGGACTTTGGTTGTTGAATGTGTTCAGTATTTGTGGATTTGACAGGATGTTTTCATCTGTGTCAAGAAGAATTTAGGGAAGATGCTCAGAAAGGCTGCCAACCCATCTCTTTGGCTTGCTCATGGAGCTGAGATCCTAACTGCAGGAGTCAGGGCCGAGGGGGTGTGGAGGGACTGGTAGGCCCAGAGCCCGCCTTGCTGCTCCAGTCTTTTCGGTGCTCTTTGCCTCATGCCATATTTTCTATTTGCCTAACACCTTCCTTCCCAGGATCTCAGAGGAGGGGCACTTTGTTATCTAGGAGACTTTCAACACCCTGGGGAGGAAGGGAGGCGGCTGGGATCCTTATCAAGGGTGGAGACCAGGGCTAGGGAGCGGCCTTGCTGCAGGGGCCATGCCAGCTCTGCTCTGTGTCCCACAGGCCTGCAGTCTGGATTTTCTGGGGAAGTGTGATTTCAGTATTCAGTCCCAGGACACAGCTGGCCCTGCTATCGAATTATTGCCAGAAAGAAAGACTTCAGATCAAATACTCTACGAGCAAAGCCATTATTTTTGGTAGTTGTCCTTCAGCTTTTAACGACAGTTAACTATCATCCCACACAGGTTGCTCTCAGTTAACTTGGCCGGCATTTCACAAATGGTTTATCTTGGAAGTTACAGCAGGAAGGAGACCTTCCCAACACTTACAAAAAATTAGGTAGGTGTTTGGCTGGATCAGCTTTAAAATGTTCCCAGGCTAAAGTCATCTGCAGTACATTCCATTGGGTCCATCGTTATTTTCTGGGAAGAACCGTGGTCCTGTTTGTTCATCTTGAGAGACAGGACGAGTCCTTGTTAGGATTCCTTGCTTTTCACGAGAATGTTAGGTAGGTAGTGAGGGATTCCGGGTCTCCTAGGGACGAAAGTGGGTGCCGTTGCTTTGGTGTAATTGCCCCACCTGGGAAGAAGTCCCCATCTTGGTCCTGCCCCACCCTAATCTCCCAAGCGACTGTCATACCTGGGGAGAAGGGGATACCCTACAAATCTGTTAATCAACTTAGCACACTAGCTGCAAAAGAACGCAGAGGACTCTGTAGCCCATGGGCCAAGCAGCATCGGTACCATAGAGTCCGAAAATTGACCTAGAACAAAGTGCATGCATAGTAATGCAACTCCCAAATGTCCAACCAAAGTTTTCCATGGTGATATCTGAGCCACTAGGGAGGTCCCAATCTAGGCACTATAAAACAAGATGCAGACCATAACCAAGTCCTTTTTTGCACCCTTCCTTTTGCTCTCCCTTTGCTGTGACAATGAGTCCAGTTGTCATCTGTGGCATATGCATCGTGCTCTGTAAACCTATATTTGGCTGTTGCCCTATAATCCTATCTACAAACTGTCCTCAATAAACCTCATTTTCGTGCTTGCCTTACTTTGGTGCGTCTGGTCATTCTTCAGCCCTGAGCGTGCCAAGAACCGACATTTCATATTAAAACCTGACAAGAAGATGTCCAACCTTTCTGCAGTTTGAAACCTGGTGGCTCGCTGGATCCTGCACAAAGCTTTCTTACCTGAATAGCTTCAGTCAATGTGCCAGTTGTAAGAACCTACAGTCTCCCAACATCTGCCTGATGCGTGGCCTAGAGAAGCTCTCCTTAGAAAGCACCACTGGGGGGATCTGTAGACTACACCCTCTACCATTTGCTCAGGCATGCATGTAGCTGGACTGAACCTCACACTGCTAGCCCCGCAAATAACTGTCTTTTACATTAGTCAGAGTTCCATAAGCCTGGCTGAGAACTGTAAGAAATAAAGCTCACGGCTGTGTCTGCTGCAAAGATGCCTCTGAGCACATCGACCATTGTATTAGCCCCTATCGTCTCTGGGAGGGATTAGGGAGCCATTTCTTTCTGTTCTCTGGGACATCAGGAATGCTCATGTTTCTCCTGGGCAAGTGGTTTGCTTTAATCTTGTGGATCCTGGGAATGGGGCAGCTGATCATGTTTCATCTTGGCACTGGCTGTTAGAAATTTTAAAACCAAATTTGTGGCCCACCCCTAGCAAGTGGATCAAAGTTTATGGTATGTTTATTTTGTATTAGTCCCATCCTTGCTCCATTTTATGGCTTTACCCTTGCTTTTACATTTTTTTCTTTCTCACCTGCTTCTAATTTATGTCGTCTTGCTGAATTGCATGCATCTCTGTAAGCTGCCTTAAATCCTTTTGTGAAACAGAGGTATATACACAAACAGACAAACAAACAAATGAATATTCTGTCTTATTACTAGACAACATATAATTTTTGGTTTGGAAAATAGGGTCCCCATAGCTCCTGCTGTCTCCCCCGAGCTGCTGTTCTTCTACAAGACCAGCCAAACACACACTGTGAGCAAAGCCAAGCGTCTACTCTCTGAGGGGAGGGAAGGCACAAAGCAAACCAATGACTACACAACAAGTCAGGTGGTGCTAAGGGCTGTGGTGAATGAAGCAGAGTCAGGAGGAACAGGCACAGACAGCTCGCCGAGAGGGGATATTTGATCAGAGCCCAAGGAAGAGAGGGAGTCAGTTAGGAGACAATGAGCATTCCAGGCAAAGCTCTGGGGTGAGCTGAGAATGTAGGGGGACAGCAAGGAGGCCAGTGAGGCTGGAGCTGAATGAGTGATGGGGAGAGTGGTGGGTGACAGAGAGCAGGGACTGGACCTAGTAGGGCCTTGAAGGCCACAGCAAAGACGTGACGTTTTTCTGCGATGAGAAACCTTTGATGGGTCTGGCCAGAGATGTGACGTGATCTAGGTTTCGGCACAAGCACAGTGACCATTAGCAGGCAAGAGTGACGCAGGGGAGGAGTTAGGATGATCCTGCAGTAGTCCAGACAGGAACCAGGAAGGGTTTGAACTACATTAGTGGCAGCAGAGGAGGTAAGAAGTGGTCAGAATCTGGATCTTTCTTCATACTCTGTCACCAAAGTAGAAGTCTGTTTTGTCTACCCTTGTTGCCTGCATGTCCCTGTCATTTTCACACGCTCACCTCTGTCACTCCCATGCCCCACCTCTCCAGCAGCTCCTCCTACCTGGAACCAGGCTCCATGTAGCCTTCCTGGGCCTCTTTTACACTGCCTGCCCCTTTGAGCTTGGTGCTTCCGGGTTTGTCTTTCTCCTTCTCACTCTCAGAAACTGCTACATAATTTGCAAGGCCTGGTGCAAAATGAAAATGTGGGCCCCTAATTCAAAAATTACGAAGAAATGCAAGCCGAGTATTAAACCAAGCATGGGCCATTCTGAGCACGGGCTCTGTGTGGTCACACACCCATGAAGCCGTTCCTGCTCAATCTGCGTGCTCCCTGGACAATCTCATCCACGTTGGCATCGACTACAGCACATGTTGATGACTCCCAGATGCATCTTCTTTCTTGAGCCCCAGACCCAACTGGTGGCCCAACCTACTGACATCAACACTTTGTCATTTTTGCAGGCAACTTGAAAGCAATACGTTCAAGACTGAACTTATTTTCTTCCCCCAAACCTGCTTCTCCTCCTGTTTTCTCTATCTTGATGAATAGCAACATAATCCTGTGAGTTGCCCAAACCAGAAACCTCTGAGTCATCCCTGACTCTTCCCTCTGCCTTACCCCTGTATCCAATAGGTCCTCAGGTTCAAGTGACTCTAATTCCCTATTATCTCTGGGATCCATCTCCTCCTTTCAGTCCCCCAGCCATTGCCTGTGTTCTGGGGCTCAGCAGCTCCTGCTTCCTCTGCTGCAGTGGTCCTTTTCTCCCACCTCTGCTTTTTCAGCACCCATGAGCCCTCCCCGACCCTGTCATCACAGCGATGTTTCTAAAGCATAAAACCCAGTTACTGCATTCCCATCTCTACAACTCCCAGAGTCTGCAGAACAAAGTTCAAACTCTTACACACTGCATGCTGGCTCTTCACAATCGGGCCCCACCCAACAGGGTCTCCCCACCCTGACTCAGGCCACACCCCATCCTGCCTGCACATGATGCCTAGGGTGCAGCTGTCCGTCTCCCCCCGACAGGCCACGTGCTTTCACACTGCTTCCCTCTGCACATCCTGATCTCCTGGCCCCAGCGCCTACTTCCCAGCTCCCTCTGACTGCTGCTGTCCTTCTGGACCTTCCCGTGCAGTGCCAGGATGTCCGGATTCAAGGTAGGCTGAGTCTCTTCTGCCTCCCAAAGATCCACTAAAATGACCAAAAAGAACAAAGTTAGAAAAAGTCCACAGCAGCACTGACAACCAAGTCAGGCTGTGTGAAAAGAGAAGGCATTCGTGGGAATTCCTGGAGGAAATGAGGCAGCAGGGTCAGACTGCAGGGACAGCTGACCGTCACACAGATGAGCATGCAATAAGGTGAAGCAGGTACCCTCCAAAGTGAGGGTGGGAGCCTTCCTACCATATCTCAAAGGACTCAATGCTGGGAACAACAGGGACGACTATGGAGGATGTAAGATAGGACAGTCCCAGTTCGTAAATTGAAAGGACATGAACTGGAAAGTAGGTCACACGTCGCCACGGTGAGAGTGACACGTTCATTTTGTGTGCTCCTTTCCAAGTCTCAAGGTGGACCGAAGGATGAAGTGGGGTGAGGCCCAGCTAACTCTCAGCAGTGCCACAGATACGGAGAATGGGAAGGAATCCCAAGGGCAGTGAAATCCCTTAAGGCCCTCACGCCCACAGCAACAAGGCCTTTCCTTCTTGCTGTTGACATTGTCCTGTTGACATCAATGACTTCGCTAGAGAGACACACACACCCCTAAGATCTCCTAGTAAGAGACCAGGATGCCATCAGCAGGAAACAACCAGATGGTCTTCCAGGGCTAGTTCAGAGCCCCTCAACCCAGCTGTTGGCCAAAGTGCTTTCCAGCCTCTCCCCCACTCCGGGATACTGCTAGGAGCAGACTACTTACCAGTTGAGTATATGACCACCAGCCCTACAGCTATGAGCCTTTTATGGGGAGCTGTGTTCTCAGACCACCCACTCGGAAAGGAAGTCCCTCATCAGTGTGCTCCAACTCAGTTCCCACCCCAGGCTGACCCCACCCCAGGAGGAGGGCGGCCATCACTCGCCTACCTTTTCTAGGGGAAAATGATGATGGCCTAGAAATCCACATCTGCCCAACTGATGTTCATATGTTGAGAGACAAAGGAAGACATTTCTAGAACACAGAAATCAACAATACCTGTATATCTCTTCTGAACTGTGGGATAGGGGTGGATGGTGAGGGGGTTGCAGAGACACAAACCAAAAAATTAATCAGGGAAAAATAAATTCAGGTAAAGGGAAGATCTAGGATATAAGGAACAGTTTAATCCAAATAAATGTGTTAACAATGGGATTTTGAAATTTAATGCAAATATTATGGAAGGACTATAACAAAGAAGAAAAACATAATTGTAAAAATCTGGGAGGTACAGAAACATGGGAGAAGACAAACTAAAAAGCAAATTAAAATATTCCTCTTTTTTTTGACATAGTGTTTATTTATTGATGTACATACTTTGTTCAGATTTATTTGATAAAATTTAAGGATAATCAATAGGAGGATAGAAATAGAATATAGGACTTTGAGACTACTTGAGAATAAAAGGAACAAAAAATTTATCCAGTAAAACTTAGGAAAGATAAAAAAAATACTAAGGATGAGATCAAACATAAAAGTGACAACAATAAATACAAACAAGCAAAATTCTCTATTTGAAGAAAAAGAATCTCAGACTGGCTATACAAGCCAAATCCAGTATTGTGCTATCTGTAAGAGAAACACCGAAACCAAACTGATGCAAAGTGTGGAAAGTAATGATAAGAACAAAGATACATTGGGAAATGTGTGTGAATGAGACAGAGAGAGAGAGAGAGAGAGAGAGAGAGAGAGAGAGAGAGAGAGAAAGAATTAGGGAAAAATCTTAAGCAGGGATTGCAACATTGATATCAGAATAAGTAGAATTCGAGACAAAAACTAGATGGGAAAAATGGAATATTTGTATTTATAAAACTGTAACCAGCTAAAATATACAATATTTATGAAACTTTTTTATATTGAAAAGTAGGTGTAGAAAGACGTAAACTTCTAGGAATGCAGGAACTTAATGAAACCACAGTAATAGTGGGAGATTTTAGCATACTACTCTCAGAATTGGACAGGCACTCAGAAGGATTTAGAAAATAAAATTATTAAGTTTGATTTAATGTATACAATAGAACTTCATACTAATACATTGAAAAAAATTTCAAATACTTGTGAATTATTACAAAAATTGACCATGCGCAAGTATATAAATAAATTCTCGATAAATTTCCAACACCTATCACAGTGCAATAAAGCTAGTAATAATAAAAATAAAGAGTTATTTAAAAATAAAATCATTGGAAATAATTTTAAAAAATTATTTTCTACTTAAAAATTAATAATAAAGAAAAGAAGATATAGCAAGTCTTATAAAGTCAAAGCTATACTAAAAGTAGAATTCATTGTTTTAATTATTTTATTATAAATAAAAGTTTGAAAAGAACAGGATGAGAGTTTTATTCCAGAAATGAGAAAAGAAACAACAAAACATCCAAAGAAAGTAGAAAGAGGAACTGAAGCATTAGAAAGAAAGAAGGAAAAAAGAAAAAAAGAATTGACACGGAAAATGTTCTATTGATTTACCCTATCAATAAATATTTATTGTGTGCCTAAAAGTGTCCAGGTACTGCACAAAGCCACTGAAGATGCCAAGATGAACAAAATAGATATATCCCTGTACTTGTGGAGCTTGTTTGAAAAGATTTTTTCAAATAGACAAACTTCTTTCGAGACTAGCAAAAAAAAAAAAAAAAGAGTAAAAAATATAAATACATAATTTTATAAATAAGACAATAGATGTAACTACTTATGTTAAAAGTTTAATATCATGTGTAGATTTATGTCAGTAAATTTGAAATTCTAGATGAAATGAGCACTTTTCATGACTAACATAAACAGCAAAAGTGGCTCAAGAGAAGGCAGAAAACCTAAAAGATTAGTAACCACAGAAGAAAGTGCAAAGGTAATAAAATATTTAACACCCAAAAGACCTCATGCTAGATGGTTTTATAAGTAAAGTTCTATTGTATCTCCAAAAGGCAAATATTTCTTATCTATGCTTGGAGATAAAGTCCTTTCTGAACAATTTTACGAGACTCATTTAAGCCCTGATACTAAAATCTGACAGAGATAGTACCAAAATGCACACCAATCTATGGAAGTGTAAAATAAATAAATAAAATATTGAAAATTTCAATGTAGCAACATGTTAAAGGATAAAAAATACCATGACAAAGCATTTCAGAAGTTCAAGACTGGTTCAGTATTAGACATCCCTTAATTTATATTAATAGTTGAAGAAAAAAATTATGATCATCTCAATAGATGCCAAAATGTTATTTGGCAAAATTCAAATTCCATCTTTGATAAAAACTCTCAGTAAGCCATGAGAATAAGAAGACTTTATTAACTTGATAAAATTATTATAAAATCACTGAACCATCATCTTTAATGGTGAAACACTAGAAAAACCACTAAAATCAAGAACAAGAAAAAGATGCTCACCATCACTGTGATTACTTATCATTGTTCTGAAGATTCTAGCCAAAACAATAGGGAAACCAAGTAAAGAATCACATACAGTAAATAAAGAGGGAAAATTTGTCATTACTGTGGATAATGTGAGTGTAACTGAAATATCCAAGAGAGCCAACCAGCAAGTATGTAAACAATAAGTGAGTTCTGTTAGGCAGTCAAATAAATTTATATAAAAAACTAAAAATCAGTAGGTTTCCTACATACCAACGGTAACATGTTAGAGAATAAAACTTTCAATAAAATCATTCAAAGAACATGATTAACTACAAAATAACTAGTAACAAATTTAAAACAATGTATAAGACATATATAAAAATTATATAATTTTCTTCATGAATATGGAAGAATATTTGAATTAGTAATTGGAGATATTCAAGTTCTTGGATGGGTAGATTTAATTGTGTAAAAATGTCAATTGTTCCCAAATTGCTCTGTTAATTTAATTTCAATAAAAAGCCCAATGGGATTTTAACACTTGAACATGGAAAAATTTATTCTAATTTTGTAAAAGAAGAATATTAAGAGGGAATTCATTCTACAAGCTATCAAAAAGTACTGTAAAGCCACAGTAATGAGCATGAGAATTGTACAATAGAGATACAGAAAAAGCAAAGTTGATTAATGGAAGAGAATTGAGAGTGTAAAATTAGATGCATGTACATACTTAAGGGAACTAAGTTTGTAAAAAAGTGGCAATCATATTAATGAGGGGAAGGTATTTTTTAAATAAATGGGGTCAGAATATTTGGGTATCCATTTGAAAAAAAAAATGTGTCTATAATTACTTGACACCACCTTAAAAAAATTCAGACTAATTAAATATACCATAAAAGTATTAGAGAATATTTGCAGAATCTTTCCATTTGAAATAACTTTCAAAGCACAACTTAAAACCTATTATAAAAGTTATAACATAAAACACTGTTAGATTTTATTAAATCTGATTTTATTAACAACCTCTTTCCAGCACAAGACATAATAGGTCAGAAAAAATGCAAAACGAAATAATATTTGTAATATACACATACCTTAACAAGTCATTAACATCCAAAGTATATAAAAAACTTTTTAAAAATGTTGATAACTCATAGAAAAATGAGCAAAGATTATGAAAAGCAATTCATAGAAATAAATGTTCAACTTCACTAATACTTAAAGAAGTTCAGAAACAAATTTATTAGTTTGACAGAAATGAATGTAGTTATCCAGTGTTGGTATGGGTGCAAGTGTACATTGATGCAAATCATTGAGGAGGATTAAGTTTGTCTAACCCTTTTACTCAGCAATTCTGTTCCTGGGAACTTAACCTGTAAAAATATTTACCTAAGTGCCCCAAAGTGCTATATAAGAATGTTTATTGTAGTATGGTTTGTAATACTGAAAAACTGGAAACAACCTAAAGGTTCGTGAGTTGGGCCCATTAAATAAGTTATGGTAAAATCAAGCACCAAATTGTGCAAATATGTACAAGGAGGGTGAGGAGTTGAGAGGAAAAACCTGGTAGAAACATCAGACTCCTAATTTTGTAGCCCAGAGATCACTCCACTTGGATAGTAGGAAAGAACTTGGAGATCATCTAGGTTTAACTCTTTCATTTATAGATGAGGGATCTAATCCCTGACCAATGGTCATCCAATTTCTATTTGAGTCTTCAGGTGGAAATCCGGGCTGTGAAACTTCCTTCCTTCAGAGCAAATATGACTCTGAAAACTACTTGTCAAAAGAGAGTAGCTAAGGAGACAGGGGATGACAGATGGCAGTCACAGGATGCAGAATTCAATGTAATGTGAAACACTTTGGGTCACCTAAAGGTGGACAGGGTTGTGCCTTCACTGAAGGTATGCTGGCAGGATAGCTGGGGGGAAGTACTGTAGGAGGAGCGCTTGATTAATGGGTTTGATTAATTGACTACCAAGGTCACTTCCAGCCATGAGATCTCTCATGAGTCTACGGTTCTACTCATTGGATTCAGTTTTGCCCTTTGGAGAAACACAGATTCACTCCAGTCCCTCTTCATTAACATTCTTCAGATATTTGGAGGAAACTCTCCAGTTCACTTCCAGTGTTTTCGTCTTCAGACTTTACATCTCCAGTTCCTTATTATTATTATATTATTAAAACTTCCTTACTCTTCCTCTTCCAGTCCAACTTTCTTTGATCACTGTTTAAATCTTAAACTATGGAACCAACAATTAACCTAAGAATTCCAGCTGTGGTTTGACCAATGTAGAATACAGTGAAAATTTGACTTTCCTTACTTGGGACATACAGTTCCTATTTGCAAAGTCCTAAGCTACTTCTCTGACAACCATTTTACATAGCTGGGTCATATTAGACTCACAGAAGGGATGCTGTAAATTATTGTGTGGTTATGTGTGGCACAACTCTAGGGGGCTCTATTTACAACGTATTATAGATCTACATATTTCTTTCATGATTTTCCAGCAGATGGCAGTAAAGTTTCTGAGGAAGGGGGTGTCTTTTCTAATGCACACAAAGACCTGCTATAGACTAGCAGTGACCCTAGCTCGTAATCAACTAAAGCAATATTTTTAATATGAATGTACTATCTTTATGGTAGACTCTTCAATACCCATCTCTCCACTTCTTCCTTCCTAACAAACCCCAATTTTGCTCAGATATCCACCCTTCCCCCACGTGACTTTGGGGACGGCAACCCCAGGGGTAGATCTGGATTACTCTAAATCAGGGTTTCTCAATCTTGAACTACTGACATTTGGGGCCAGATAATTCCTTGCTCTGGGGATTATCCTGTACATTATGGGATGTTGAGCAGCACCTCTAGCCTCTCTCTACCCACTAAGTGCCAGTAGCATACTCCCATCTCACCAGTCATAACAACCAAAAACGTCTCCAAAACTGCCCTGGTTGAGAACCACTAGCCCAGAGAATCGCTGAGAAGTAAAGCTTTCACACCTGCGGCTGCCTTTCCTTTGTCTCCTTGTTATAGGAGATGATAATTGCCTTATAACCATCTTGAATCAGGTATTTTTGTTACTTGCAGCAAAAAGCATCCCCATCTAATGCAAGGAATTACTGCTAATTCATGTCTATCTACGTTTCCTGTGCTTATATTATTGCTTTATTTTACTACCTCAGTGGAAAACTTCAAACTGTCTTCATTCACTCCGTTATTGTTAGTTTTAGCCCACGTTTCAGTCTATCAAAAGACTTTGGATCTCCATTTATGTCATCCAAATTATTAGTTACCCCTTGCAGTTGGGCCTCATTTGTAAATTCGATGAGCATGTCATAAATACTTTTGTATGAGTTGCTGGTTTAAAAATATTTTATCGACATCATTTAGGTATAGTTGTTCAGCCAGTCACAAACTCACCTAATTTACCAGTAGCCAACTCATATTGCTTCATCTTATCTGCTAAGATTTCAAGAGAAGCTTCTTCAAATGGTTCACAAAAGCCAAGAGGAGTCACGCCCACACTGCTCCCTGATCTGTAACTCAAATAACCAAGTAGAAACAGACTAGGCCATTTGATGTGGACTATTCCCTTGAGAACCCATGTTTATGCATAGTGCTTTAGTGTGCAGGACTTTCTACTTATTAGTCTGTGCTGGTGTCTTGTTGGTAAGAGATGTCACACTCATCAGTTCGCAATTTTCACACACCATCCATTTTGCCTACATGAAAGATATTCGACATTTGTCAGTCTTTTGTTTCATGGCCCATCTCTAGCTCTCTATGACCTCACAAACATTATCAGCAATGGTTCAGTAATCACATTTGCAATGATATTTGGTGCTTTGAGACTTAATTCATCCAAGTGTTGAATTCATTTAAAGCTACCTCTTGTGTAAAAGAATTTAAATAAAGGAGCATGTATACTTACTCAACCAAATACTGCAGCTGCAAAGGAGTGTCTACTAAACACAGGACTTATGGGCCTGGATTAAGAAACCCTTGAAGAGCTGTCAGACTCCATCTCTGCATCCAAAACAAATAGCCAGGATGTGTGGCAAACTGAGAGGTAAGGAGAACACTTGGAGAGCCCCATGCACACAAGAAGGGACTCTACTGAAAAGCAGAGATAGAGATAAATGAATTAAGATGGCAACTTCCACTAATTTGGGATTTAGTTCCATCTCTTCTTCCCTCTGACCAATCCCTTCCCCCAACTTACTCCTCTAGCCTCCGGTCAGAGAAACTTTGTTGATATGAAACCACAGGTGAGGGGCCTGCAGTGAGGGGGGCCCACCGAGCTGTTGGAAGTGAGCATCTGTAGCAGATGCCAGCTCTGGGAGATGAGCCAGCACCATAAGAAATAACGATGTCAAGAACAGGACCAAAGGGACCACACTCAGTGGGAAAATGGAGATCACATCACAGAGCCACTTTCTCCTCCAAGGTTAGCATAGAGGCAGGGGAGAGATTTTGCAGGTTGAGGCTGATCAGGAGGTTTCAGTGTCTTTTTGCCAAACACTGAATGTTGGCTATACACACCATGGAGGAATATTGACTTCTCAATCTGCACCAGAAGAATGCCATGGTACCCATGGTCTGCTGTAGAGGGAGAATGGATCTGCAGTAGTTCTCATTCCCAGGTAGTCCTGTTCCCTACCTAGGAAGCATTTATGAGGGATGGAGCCAGACTGATTGGGTTCAAATAATGGCTCCCCCAGGTATTAGCTATGGGATGTTGGGCAAGCCACTCAACTTCTTAGAGTTTTATTCTCTTTGCTGGAAAACCAGATAGAATGTGTGCTCTTAAACCACCTGGTTTGGAAACTTCTTCCTTGCAGAGGCTGTTGATAGAAGAGAAGGTCAAGGCATCCTGGTCCTAGGGTTTATATAGTTCTGATGAGGAGGGCTCAAGCCGAAACAGAACTGTGATTTCGAAGGTTCAAGTGACTTCCTTTGTTGCTGGAGGTGAGTTCTTGGATTCAGTCTTAGGAATGGCCCTTCTGACTCAGCAAAGCAAAGGCAATGGATTTCCAAAGAGTTAAGTTTCTCTGCATAACAATGTTAACAGGTTATCTTGAAGGAGAGTGGTGGAGGCGGGAAGGGGAGGATAGAGTTGCACTTCTGCAGATAGATTCACTTCCTTTAAAGAAACGCCTCTTTCACAACTACGGGATTAGGCTGTCTTACTTGGTATAACATTGCTTGTTTTCAGGAGGTGTTTCTATGTTACTCTTCAAGCATTTGGTTACAGATCTGGGAGGGGACCCTGAAGATGACAGAAAGCCTGTGTAGGCTGGGGGAAAGTGAAAAAGAAGTGGTTTTGAATTGGCTTGTACTGTTGATAGGTTACAGATGGTATTTTTCAAGACTAAATAAACCAGACTTTGGAAAATGTCTTAATTTGCAACTTTGGGTTCAGATATATTTTAAGGGCCAAAAGGCAAGACTGTATATCCATGGGTGGGGCTGGGGTTTTCTTGAAGGAAGTTGCTTTTCCATTGTCAATCATGCTTGTAGAGGGTTAATCATAAGACCAGAAAATAAAAACTTGGAAGGTGGGTCTTAGAATTAAGTGAGCAAAAACTGCCTCCTGTCTATAGGCCTTGGGATATGATTCAATTGGATCTTGCCTTGGCTGTCACACTCAAGGACACTTCCTTTGGGGTGGACCTGGTGACAAATAGCAGCCTGGGACAAGGCAGGGAGGTCAGCCTCTACTCCAACAAGGCAGGCCAGAATCCAGGAAAAAAGGAAGGCAGTAGGGAGCGGTCCTAGGAAAGGGCCTGCGCCTGTGGACTCTGAGGGTAGCCATCCACAGTACTCAGTGTAAATCCTTCGTGTGGTAACCCTGCCTGTGATAGCCTACTCTTCAGCCAGCTTGTGTTAAACTCTACATCCCAGTGTCATTTCAGCAGAGGAATGGCAGGAGGTTGCCATTCCCGCATTGGGGAAAAGATAGCACAAGGAGAGCAGGAGCACCTAGAGGGAAGCTCATCTTGAGCCTATAAAAGGCAGCGCTGAGAAGTGCAAGCAGCATTCCAGAACCAGATGATGCCCTGAGGTGGGAAGAACACAGGAACCATTTGGTGAGCACCCCAATATTCCTCAGGAAGTCCAGACAGAGCTGGCAAGAGACAGGAGATCCGACTTCTGTGATTTGGGGATTAATGTGGCTTTGTAAATAGCTAAAGCCTGGAGTGTCACGGTATGCAACTGCATGGCTTTGTGTAGGTTACCTGTTCCTCCAAGTCTCAGTTTCTCTACCTGGGAAATGGGGATAATAATGGTGACTACCTTATAGGATTCTTGTGAAGATTAAATGAACCATGGTAATAACCCAAAAATAGTAACTGTTGATTGTTGATATTATGATCATTAATCCCAGGCGCTCTGGGAAAGGGGAATTAGTGCACTAAACAAAAAATCGTTAAAACTGTCAGGAGAATTCACACATAGATAGTACTGCTGAATAGAGAAGAGGAGTTTTTAGCTCATCACTGACTCAGAAATGAGAAAACAATCCCACTGGAAGCTCTCAGGCTGCTTCTTCCTCTGCAAACCCATGGAAGTGGGTTCTGCAGCAGCGTCCCAAGGCTTTGAGTCTCCCCTTCCTTGAGCAGAGACACACTGGCAGAAAGAAACCCATTCGCAGAGGCCCAGCCATGATCCAAAGAGAGGGCTGACCCAACAAATTCTGCCAGAAATGGGTGCCAAGGATTTAGTACTAGGCTGCCTTGACCCATTCTCCTACAATTCGACTGTGGCAGAGGCAACAGGACAAGATTTTTACCATAATTCCATGTGTCTCTCTCAGTAGAGAGTCACACCAGTGCCCTCTGACCCTGCAGGTCATACTGACGGGGAAGCCATTCCCAGTCCTTCCTGCCTGCGCTCCTCCCGCTCCTTCCAGCCAGGCGCCTGTGGGGTTCCCTCTGGCGCCAGCTTTGTGGCCCTGCTCGCCGCCCCCAGAGCTGTTCCCTCCCCCGCCTTGGTGGCTTCCCTCACGGAGTTAATACTACCTGGAAGTTTCCACACACTTGCACCCCCAAATAGGCTGAGTTAGAACTTAAGTGCCCCTCCTCGGTACTCCGTTAATACATTATGCTTATCTCCGTCATACCATTCTGTAAATTAATCACTGACTTTGTGGTTTTTTTTCACACTGGAACATATGCTGCTTGTGGGGAATGGACCGTGTCTTCTTCCTTCATTTATTCCTGTTTCTAACTCAGTGTTTATTCCTATCTCAGCATAGTAAGCATTCTTTAAACATGTGCTAAATAAATTCACGAGTAAGTGAAATGAACTCAAGTATAGAGAAGTCAAAATAGAAAATGTATTCATTCATAAAATAATTCAAGCATTGACTGAGCACCTACTGTCTGCCAGACACCCCTCCAGGCACTGGAGACACAATGGTAAACAATAGACCCAGGCCCTCCCTCAGCGCATGCGCCTTCCAGTGTGGGACAGGAGAAAAATGAGCATATGGCATGATCTAGGTTGGCAACGTGTGTTATGAAAGAAATAAAGCAAGGAAAGATAATTATTGCGCTGAGCATTTTTAAGTAAAAATGTTATAAATATTAAATAAAATAACAAGAAAAAAAGGAAGAAAGGCAGCTTAATTATGTTTTGAAAGCAAATAATGGGGTTTATAACCCTGGATTAAATTTTTTTTAAATGTCTGAAATAAATGATCAGAAAGATGGAAGAAACAAAAGAATGAAATTATTTAATCGTTCATAAAATAACTACAAAGTTATTTGGTCTTTGTCTTTTAGCGTTATTTAATTTCTTTATGCACACACAGAGCTAATGCTACGTAAAGGCATAAATGTGTTGCTTTAGTTTTTGTTTGGTATCTTTTTCCCCCTTCTTTAATAGCACCCCAACCTACGTTAAGAACTAGTATGTCAAAGGGGTTCAGTATATAACCTTCCACATTTTTTTCCATACTAATGTGATCATTTACATTGCATGTGCACATATGTAATCCCCCACGTATGCATATATATATATCAAGGACTTTTTATCTGTTATTTTTTATAAAAATGTAAACAGGGTATATTATTTACTTTTTAAAATATGTTTTGTTCGGTAAAATCTCAGGTAAATCCCTCTAGGGCAAAAAGTATATTTCTAGTCTCATTTTACAAAAAACAAAATAAAACAGCTACATAATATCCCACGGTATGGCTGAACCATATTTTCTCAGCCATCCCCCTATCCATAGACATTAATTTTACTTCCCGTTTTTTTCCCACAATAACAATGCTGCAATAAATGTCCTTAAATATATATCCTTATATACTAGTGATCTTATTATTATGGCTAGATTCCCAGAAGTGAAATTATTAGGTTATAGACACACATATATATATTTTTTATTTTATAGGTACTTGCAGGTTGCTTTTCATAAAAACCATAACATTTCACATTGCCACCAACAATATGCTAGAGTTCCTTTGCCTCCACATCCTCTCTAGGAATAGGTGTTGTTGAATGAAGTGACATTTCATTATTACTTTAATCTGTATTTCTCTATCAACTGGTAATTCATATTTTATATTTGGGTTTTAGTAATTTGATGAATATAATTTTTAAGCAAATTCATAATTCATTTATTTTCCTGATCTCTTTTCATAAACTAGCTTGGGAGTGCTTACTCTCTCTTCATTCTTTGGAACAGTTTATATAATATTGGTGTTATTTCTTCCTTAAATGTTTGGTGAAAATGGCCAGACTAGAGCTTTTTTTGTTTGTTGTTGGAAGTTTTCAAATTATGTTAATACATTCAAGGTTTGAAATATATGTACCACTGTTCATATAGTCTTTTTCTTCTTATGTCCACTTTGGGAAGTTATATTATCTTGCGAGTTGTTCATTTAAGTGAAATTAATTTTTTTGGCATAAAGTTTTAATATGATTTCTTTATCTTTCCAAAGCCTATAGAAAGCTGTTCCCAGACTCCCCTTAAAGGGGATACAGTTAAGCAATAATAAAGTACCCTTTTAATTACTGAATTAATAATTTGTGTTCCTCACTTTTTTCTAAATAAGTTTTGCCAAGGATTTATCAATTTTTATTGGACTTTCAGAGAATGAACTCTTGTTTATTTTCTCTATTATACGTTCACTTTCTCTTTCATTGATTTCTGCTCTCATCTTTATATTTCTTTCCTTTACCTTTTTTTTTTTTTTTGAGACAGAGTCTCACTCTTTTGCCTGGGCTAAAGTGCCGTGGCATCAGCCTAGCTCATAGCAACCTCAAACTCCTGGGCTCAAGCAATCCTTCTGCCTCAGCCTCCCGAGTAGCTGGGACTACAGGCACTCGCCACCATGCCTGGCTAATTTTTTCTATATATTTTTAGTTGTCCGATTAATTTCTTTCTATTTTTAGTAGAGACGGGGTCTCGCTCTTGCTCAGGCTGGTCTTGAACTCCTGAGCTCAAACAATCCTCCCTCCTCGACCTCCCAGAGTGCTAGGATTATAGGCGTGAGCCACCGCGCCCAGCCGGCCTCCTTTACCTTTTTTGGATTTAATTTTCTTTCCTTTTTTCTAAATTCTTGAGATGAGTACTTAATTTTCAGCCTTTCTTCTTTTTTAATGTATGCATTAAAACTATCACTTTCCCTTGAAGTATAATTTTAGCTGCATTCCATAAATTCTGATGTATTATGTCTTCATTACCTAGTAGATTTTTTTATAATTTTCATTTTTACTTCTTTCTTAGTCCATGAGTTATTTAGATGCATACATCTTAATTTCTTAACATTTAGGGGCTTTTTCTACTTATCTTTTTGTTATTGAGTTTTAACTAAATTCCACTGTGGCTGAGAATGTAATCTATTTTATTCCATTTTTTGAAACTTTTCAAAGCCTACTTTATGGCCCAGCTTTTTCGGAAAATATTCCATAAGATCTTTAAAAAATGTGAATTCTGAAATTGTTTGGTACAATGAACTCCATCATAGATTAGTTATATTGTTAATCACATTTTTCAGATTTTCTAAATTCTTACCAATTTTTGTCTTTTTGTTCCATTAGTTATTGAGAGAGGTGTGTTAAAATTTAGAACTCATAGTTATTTCTCATGATGGTTTTGTCAATTCCTGCTTTATATATTTTGAGGCTAATTATTAGATGTTTACAGATTTAGAATTGGTATATCTTGCTGCTGTACCGACACTCTAATGGTTATGAAATATCTATCCAGTAGTGGTTTTTGCCTTAAAAACTACTTTTCTGTTATTAATATAGTTACACCAACTTCCTTTTGGTTAGTTTGCATAGTATATCATTTTTCATCCCTTTACTTTCAATATTCTTTTGTTCTTATCATAAAGTCTGTTTCTTATAAGACACATATTCTTGCTGCTGCTGTTGTTTTAATTTAGTCTTACAATCTCTAACTTTTGATTAAAGTTTTTAGTTCATTTACACCTAATCTAATTACTGATATATTGAGGTGTATATCTACCATATCACTATTAGTTTTCTATTCATACTGTTTGTTCTGCTCTTGTTTGCTCAACTTTATTGCCTGCTTTTACATTAAACAAGTATTTTTTAAAACTTCATTTCTCTTTATTAGCTTATTTGGTATACATTCTTTCATTATTCTTTTAGTAGATAGAAAATCGTCAAGGATATATAAGATTACTGCATATATTACCACTAGAGATCACATATGTATCATTCATCTATTTCAGGCAGTGTAAGGGCCCTGTAGACCTCCCCTTCTGGCTTTGTCTTATTGTTCCCATGTGTTTTAATTTCACATATGTTTTATACTCCACAAAACTTTATTATACTGTTATGTAGAGTCAATATTCACTTAGATTAATACATGTATTTACTTCCCTGAAGGTAATGAGTCTTTCTACCCTGGAGCTTTTAAGATTTTTTTCTTTGATTTTCATTCTTAGCAGTTTTACTATGAAGTGCATAGGTGTGTTTTTTCTTTGCGGTTATCATTCTTGGAGTTCATAGTGATTCTTTACTCTTTCTTCTGTTTTCTTCAAATATTGCTTCTGCTCCATCTCTTTCTCCTCTCCTTCTGGGTCTTTAATTACATGCATGTCATATCTTTTCATATGTTCCTCATGCTCATTTCAGTATTTGCTATTATTTTTTTCTCTCCATGATTCAATCCAGACCTTTCTACTCACATATCTTTCAGTGTACTAATCCTCTTTTCAGCTTGGCTCAAGCTACTTGTAAACATATCTATTAAGTTTTCAATTTTAGTTATTGTGCTTTTTTACCTAATAAGGTTTTTTGTGTATGTAGATGTAATAAAATAACTAAAAGATAAAGGGGGAAGGGTAAAGGGTCCTATATAGTGGTAATGTTTCTACATTCCACTTGAAATGGTAAAATATTGATTTTAAGAACACTGTAAAAGTTAAGCATGTTTATGGCAACCCTATAGCAACCACTAAATAAACAGCTCAAAAATAGATTCAAAACACAATAGGACCTTTAAAGTAGAATATTTTTTAAAGTTCAAATAACTCAAAAGAAGGCAGGAAAAGAAGAACAAAAAATGAAAGAACAAACAGAAAACAAGTAATAAATGTTAAATGTTAGATCAATAATTACATTAACTGTAATTGGACTAAATGCATCAATTAAAACCAGAGATTGTAAAAATGGATTAAAAAGTATATGGGCATGGATGCAGAGAGATAGGAACACTCATACACTGCTGGTGGGACTGCAAACTAGTGCAACCTCTGTGGAAAGCAATATGGAGACACCTTAAAGAGATACAAGTAGAAGTACCATTCGATCCAGCAATGCCATTACTGGGCATCTACCCAAAAGATCAAATGATACTCTATAAGAAAGACACCTGCACCCGAATGTTTATAGCAGCACAATTCACAATTGCAAAGATGTGGAAACAACCCAAGTGTCCATCAATACATGAGTGGATTAATAAAATGTGGTATATGTATACCATGGAGTACTATTCAGCTTTAAGAAACAATGGTGATA
>RJWJ010013421.1:0-39868 GCA_004363605.1 Indri indri | reverse complement strand
GAGGCCCAGTGCCCCATTAACTGGTTGCCTTTCACCAGGATTTTCAATTTCTCTAAACATGTCTTTCTCTCTGTCATGTGTGAATGACAGAGTCAAATTCTCATGAGGAACAAAAGCAACTAAAAGGCTCTGGACAATTGGTCATACAAGTCCTATTCTTGCCCTCCCGAATTTGACACAGCTTCTATTACCATTCTTTTTCTCCAGTTATTGAAAACTGACTACTGAAAAGTCCGTCTTTTCTCACACCCTCAAGATATCTTGGTCAGTTATCCCTGTCACATCTCTCACCTCTATCTGTAACCATGACCAGCTCTCTCCCATGTTTAGACCTTTCCTTAACCTTACGCTCCCCTTCAGTAGTCAGCCTGTCTTTCCTCAGCTTCCCCACCAGGACTGTACAGAGTGACAGTCCTGTCCCTACTGTCTCACCCAACTTTAATCCTTGAAGGCAGGCATCAGATGCTTCTTCCCGTCCCACACATGCAACTCTGAAAGACTTTTTAACCAAGCTCACCATGCCCTAGCGAGTCCTAGGGACATTTCTTAAGTCTTTTAAGATGTTTTCATTCCTCCTTGGATGTTCCTATTAGAGCTTTGAAAAGCACAAACCTGATCACCTACTCCACCAGGCAGTGCTTCTAAAGCATTGTGGTATCAGGACTCTTTTAATGCTCTTAAAATTATTGAGGACCTTAATAACACTATTGAGAGCTTTCATACAGGTGGATCATATCAACATTTACCCATTAGAAATTAAAACTAAAAAGTATATGTGTTTACTAATCACTTAAAAACAAACCCATTACATATTAACACAAATAACAATTTTCACAAAAAAAAAAATTTAAGAGGTTCTCACTTCGTCACCCAGGCTGGAGTGCAGTGGTGCAATCACAGTCCACTGCAACCTCTAATTCCTGGGCTCAAGTGATCCTCCTGCATCAGCCTCCTGAATAGCTAGGACTACAGGTGAGTGCCACCACGCCCAGCTAATTTTTTTAGTATTTTGTACAGATGGGGTCTCGCTATGTTGCTCAGGCTGGTCTCAAACTCCTGGCCTCAAGCCATCCTCCCTCCTTGGCCTCCCAAAGTGCTGGGCGTATAGGCTCAAACCACTATACCCGGCCTCAAAACAAAAAAAAAAAATTAA
The DNA here is from genome assembly GCA_004363605.1 of Indri indri. Classification (NCBI taxonomy): domain Eukaryota; kingdom Metazoa; phylum Chordata; class Mammalia; order Primates; family Indriidae; genus Indri; species Indri indri. Next base: position 38,715 of record RJWJ010013421.1, on the reverse strand, counting down.
GAAGTGGCATTCTTTGACATTTTTGCAAATCTCTAACATCTAGTTCAATAAAAGACAGCTGGATTTTCCTGTCTGCATCTAATCTGTTTCCTTTCTGTACTTAAATCTGTTGCCATGTGTTGTTATGGTTGAAGAAGAAAATTGAGTCTGAAAGTATATGAAGTCTATGAAGAAAATGTAGTTGGAAAAAGGAGGAAAATTTAAAAACCTTTTCAAAAATTGTGGCTATTCTTCTAATATTACACCAACACTCTCACAACAAGTGGTAACTTCTTAAAGATTTAGTTGCAACTTAGACTCCAAAACCAAACGGATATACTCCTGATATGTTGTTATATTAAAACACACAAATCTATCTCCATTTGATAGACCATTTACCCATGTCTGATTTTATAAAATGAGTTAGTCATTTGACAAATACTGGTTCACTAAGTTATACGGATATTGCAATTGTGGACACACTAGTTAATAGCACCACCAATCTCATCAGGGGTCTGAGTACTGGGGAAGGTATCAAGCTCATGTGGTAGCAGATAAAGGTATTCCAAAATTCTTTCTTCTTCAGAGCTCAAATTGTATCATTAGCAACAAACATTATCAGTTATTTGTTATGAAATGACTGGTTTGCTTTGTTCATTTTCAAGAAAATGTCTAGCAAATACCCAAAGTTGAATAACCTGTTTGTCAGCTGTTCTATTAAAAAAAAAAAAGGGTGTTTCACAGAAAAATAAAAAGAGGCTTATTCTTCTTGAAACTCACATACCTTTCGTTGAGGCAGTCACTGCACTTGGATATGAAGCAAAAGTACTTTACACTGACATTTCATTTGTCACACAATATTAAAGGCATATACTCAAGGGCTGAGATTTAATGAAATTAATTTTTACTGCTTCGTCAACGACATTCGTAAGTGAAACTGACTTTTTCTGGGAACGTGCAGCATGAAGAATACGATGACTGCTACAACAGTTTCATGTCATTGCCCTGATTCCTGCTACAGTGCCAGGGGTTTTATCCACCCCCGCTGCTTTTGCACCATCAGTGCAAATGTCAACATGGTGGTGGTGAGGGGAATCAACTGATGTCATCTTAGAATTACGAAAATAGTCTGACCGTGAATCTCTTAAAAAGCTGTGGGGACCACAAGGGGTCCAAAGACCTAGCTTTGAGAACTGTTGCCACAAGATAAAGGCCAAGCTCCTACGGACAGCATATAAGGCCCTTCACAGTCTAGCATAGCCTAGTGGCCAAATTAGACCTCTATTAGTCTACTACTTTAACTGAGGGATAACACAGTAAAGGGCACTAGTTGTAAGTGTGGAACTTGATCAGTATTCACTTATTTGTATATACTTGAGCAACCAGCACACACATCAAGATACAGAACATTCCTACACCCTATAATGTTCCCTGGTGCCCTTTCCCACTCTCCATGCCTCCCTCTCTAACACACAGTATACTATTCAGACTCCTGGCGTTGCCAATTACTTTTACCCACTTTTGAACCTTTTATATAAAATGGAATAATGTAGGTATGTTTTTGAGTCTGGCATTTTTTCACTTAGAGATTTCTACATGTTGTAGTGTAGTAATTTATTATTGTGTAGTACTACATTATAGATGCAGATATATCACAATGTATTTATTCATATTCCTGCTTACCAGTGTACAGAAGAGTTAAAATAGCAGGTCTGACTGCTGTCTTTTGGCTGCCATCTGGGAACTTGGATTTTGACTTCCCACCATTCCCAGCACTGGTAAATATGACTTACCATACCTAAACTGAACAAACAGTACGGTTTATGCTGAGTACCTGCTCTCCTCCTGGAGTCTAGAGTTTTGGTACATTCCAGGCAGAGGCTGCCTATTTAACCAGCCCTCAAATACAAACAAAACACACTCTGGGTGCCAAGTTTCTAACAAGCTTTTCTAGCTGGCAACATTTTATGTGTGTTGTCAGTTGTGGGGGAATTAAACGGTGTGTAACTTCCCCTGGGAGGGGACCCGTGGAAGCTTTTACTGAACTTTGCCCCAAACACCTTTTCCCTTTGATGGTTTTTCTCTAAATCCTTTAGTTGTAATCTTGGCCATGAGCACAACTATCTCTAAATTCTTTAGTTGTAATTTTGGCCATGAGTACAACTATCTGCTGATTCCTGCGTATCCTCCCAGCGAATCATCTAACTTGGGTACCATCTTAAGGACTGCTGACAGAACGGACATTTGGTTTTTTCTTCAGATTTTGAGTATTATGAATAAAACTGATGTGAATATTCTTGTGTATGCTTTAGTCATATATATGCATTTCTCTTGCATATAGGAACATAAGTATAATTGCTAGATCACAGGTCAGTACCCCTTTTACACTTAAAATCCTAATCATATTGTACCTTCCAGTTACCACAGTCTACTGTTTCATACCTCATCTTTGTACACATTCCTTTTGCCTACAATAACCTCCACATCCCCTATAATGCCTGTTTTGGCAAAGCCTTTTAATTTTTTTTTTTTTTTTTTTTTTGGTGACAGAGTCTCACTGTTGCCCAGGCTAGAGTGCCGTGGCATCAGCCTAGCTCACAGCAACCTCAAACTCCTGGGCTCAAGTGATCCTCCTGCCTCAGCGTCCCAAGTAGCTGGGACTACAGGCATGCGCCACCATGCCCAGCTAACTTTTCTATTTTTTGTAGAGATGGGGTCTCGTACTTGCTCAGGCTGGTCTCAAACTCCTGAGCTCAAGCAATCCTCCCTCCTTGGCCTCTAAGAGTGCTAGGATTACAAGCATGAGTCACCGCGCCTCACCCCTTTTAATCTTTTATCTGCCTACTACTCATGTTATCTCTGCATATATTTATTGATGGGCTTACAATACAGTATATAACTTATTTATGTGCTTGTGTTCCTATTAGACTATTAACTCTTTGGAAGCTGGGACTCTATTTACCCTCGTTTCTTATTTACCCAGAGTGGCCCCTGGAATATGACAAGAAAGCAAAAAAATAAATAAAGTTGTCATCTTTGGATTTCCAAGCATCAGACTGTATTATTCATGGGTTCTTTGTTTTTTGTTCATGTGGAATTGTCCTTGGTCCAAACTTAAAACCCCAAATGCTAAAATGGCTGTTCATGGCTGAGAGCTTTGACACTGAGAAGAGGTAGAATTGGTGAGTGAATATTTATCTTTATCTCATGGGGTGGGGGGTGCAGAGGGGAATAGGAAGGATCCAGGAAAAGGCTCCCTCATCGAGAGTTCACCATCCAGCGTAGGAGATACAATAATCCACTAAGATCCAAGGACTGAGGGTCAGGGGCATATGTCTGGGGAGCAATGAGAACACTAGTGAGGCAGAGTTCCACACAGTGGAGGATGTAAGTAGTAGGCAAGAACAATTAAGGACAGTGGAAAAAGTGAATTGAAAATATTCATCCTAGGGAGACCTGATCTAGTGACCCAGCAATGGGAATGGATAAGGAATGAAAGGATACAGCGGCCAAAGGAGACACAAACTTGGGATCACATCAAGGCTTTATAGATAAAGATACTGGGAAAAGGTTTCCAAAGGAAAGCTCCAAGTAGGTACTTACTGAGCATCCTTCTGTATTGGGGCCTCCAATGGTAAAACAAACAAAAAACTCACCCACCCATAGTTCTTACCCCCAAGAGGATAGTACAATCTAGTCGGAAAAAATTAAACTGGGTGGAAGGGATAGAACTGGATTAGCCCCAGGGGATGAGGAAAGGAAAGAAAACTGGTTCTATTTTTAGACCTGCTGGGTTTAACATGCCTGTCAGATATATGCATACAGAAACATAGGTCTTCAGAACCACCAAGGCTAAAGAACTCAACCTAAAACTTGGACATGTAGAGAACGGGTACTTCTATAGGAATAACATGGGCCCCCTGAATAAAGAGACAGGAATGATCCAACAGACTGAACAGTAAAAAAAAATGTGCATTCACGTGGAAAAGGAAGCCCGCAAGTGCCAAGACAAGAAAAGACTGGTCAGATAGGAAAAGAGAAATATGAAGCCATAGTCTTATGAACCAAGTGGAAATTTTAAGTAAAATAAGATAATCAGAGACCAACATAGCAGAGGTTGAGGCATATGAATTCTAGAAATAGCACTAGTCTAGAAATGAGAAAACCTGGATTCCAGTTCTGGCTCTATCATTAATTTACTGTAAAATCAGAATAATCACTTTTCATTCTAAGATTAAGTCTCCTTGTCCATGAAAAAAGGGAGTTAGATTATAACCTGGGTTTAGTATTAACTCCAAGTTATCCCTGGGAGACAGGTCTCTAACACCTTTTGAGCTTCAAAACAATTCCAAGATTACAGTTTTAAAAAAAGGTCTCATGAGAAAGGGCAGACTCAGGAGACAGATGGATGGTGTCAGAGCGGGAACCCAGGAGCACAAAGCCAGAAAGCACAGGTGTTAAGTAGTGAGACTTTAAGTGTTCTGTTAAAACACAAAAAAACCCTAACTTGCCCTTCAAGGCAACTGCTCTCCTTCCAGCAGAGGACAGTTCTCCCCACACCTTTTATCAAAGGGGACTGCAGGCAGTGGCACTGTATCAGTCAGGATGGTACTTATAGTAGCACATTACTTTGGCCAGGAAGAAAGAAGCCAGTAATACTATTAAGTTACTCCCAGAATGAACAGCTACTTGCAACTGTGACCCAGTTTTAGCATATAAATCAACCTTTAGACCAGCCCTCTGGGGGATTCTCCAATTACCAAGGAAAGTCATCACAAAACATCTTAAAAAAAAAAAAAATTAAAACAAAGAGTGTTAACTCACCGCCATCTAAAAGGACTGCTCCACCACACAGGAATTATAACAATAAAAAAAAACAAAAGTAGAATTCAAACGTTATCCATGCCTAAATGTTCTCCTAAACTACTGAAAGCAAACCTTAACCCCATGTAGTCAGGAATCCCTCCCACACCCATGTTATTCAAAAACACATTATAAACTAAGGCAGCAAAATAATCCCTAACAGGAGTCTTTTTAAAGCTCAACACCAAAACTCACCATAATTACAACTACAATGTGAATTTAAGACTTTGAAATTTGGATACTCGCTTTTTACAGCAAGTCAGATAATTTTCCTATGAAAAATATAAAATATTACATACAGCATGTACCTTTTAGCTCAATCTTTTCAGCCAGTTTACTATAATTGAGAAATACCCTGTTTGGAGATCCTATCATCACCACAAAAACTTGCAGCATTTGGAATCTGTGCTCCCAAGCAGATTTAACTCTAAAAAGACTGCAACAATGGCAGGAAAAAACACAGGGCATTTCCAGAGCTACGATGTGGGGGGGCAAAAGAGGGAGAGTTTGTAGTATCCAAAAAGCTTATGAAACACTGAAAGGGAGCAATCAGTGCTTCTTGGTTTCAGTTCAAACAACAGAAACAAAATTCTTTACATAACTTCTTTGACCCCAACCTCTAGGTCCAATCCCCTTCTTATCCCTACGTTCCAGGGGCTTTCTGGCAAATTCTCTCCAGAATCACTACAGTCTATACACTGCCTAGGAAATGCGGATTTGCAGAACTGGATGAGATTAGCACAGCTTTTCCATAGCAGAGAAAATAATTTGCTATTTGATTCCGTGAATCTTTTGTCCTCAGAGTTAGCAGTGGAAGCAGCAAGAGTCTAAACATTAATATCCCAGTTTGGTATACACTCCTGTCCCAAACTTTAAGCTGGAAATACAAACCCACTAATTAATTCACCCCTTAAACAAACATAATTTTAAGATTTGCTCATTCAGTTAAGGGATCTAAATGAATGAGAAAGCTTGCACAGATGAAACCTAGCATACAAATACAAAAATACCAGCAGAGAGCTATTTAGTCACCTTTATCCTTCCCCATCCCACCCCCTGCCAAATCTGCAAACTGAACTCATGGCTGAGCCTGAGCGTTTGGTTGCTAAATAAGCTGCTAGGAACCGGTAACATTTTAAAGTTTCCATCTCTCCAAAAACTTTCCAGGATCCAGATAAGCAAGCTATCAAGCTTGTATCCGAGTTTCATTCACACAGGAAAACAAAAAACAAAACAAAACAAAACCCTTCACAAACCCTCTGAATAATGCTCTTTACTGCTTTAAATCCTTGGGAGTAAGACAAGAAGAAAAAGCACATACTGCTTTACATCTGCTAGTGTGACTGTATATAATGCTAGGATTCTAAGTTTTACCCAGAAATGAAATCCCATCTCCTCATTCCTGGGCCAGGGCCATTTTATTATGCCCTAGGAGCTCATCCCAGATGATTTTACTACATACTGCTAAAAAGCTTTTATTAATTCTTCCTGGAAATCTCAGAGACAGCACTGTGGGAATTTTAGTAAGATCCATTTTACTTGTATAGGACTTAAATAATTATATAATTTCAAAATTGACTTGCCTGAGAAGGAAAAAGTTATGGAAATTGTAACTGTTCTGAAAAAGGAGTCTTTTGTGCAGAGGGTTGTTCCCACAGTGGGAGGAGCCTGCTTTCTCCAGACCTCTGCCTCTCTCAGGATCAGCTAACTGCTCTGACACGCATCACGGAATGATAGACACAGCACATTCCTCCTGATATCAGCACTGCTATATTAATCTTGAGGAGACCCACGCTAACTTCTACAGCGATCAGAGATTCCCATCAATGTAGTTAAGGCTCCTTGCCTGTAAATATGATCAGACCATTACCTTTTTCCTACAATGTATACCACCAATGACCCCTTGAGCCTCTGACATACCAGAATACACACAACGTAACAAGACAAGCTATAAGACCAGAAAGGCCTAGGTTCACACTCAATTCCATCACTTAATAGCATTGTGACTTGATTTCTGAGACTGTTTCCTCATGTGTAAAATAGAGTGGAAATCCAACAGCGATGTTTTAGGACAGATCCTAACCTAGGCCTCACCTCAAATCCAACATTAGACATGTTACATTTGGTCCACGCAAGGTTTAAAGTTTATTATCTGCCACATTTAAAAGCCAGGGAATTCATCAAAATACAGAGTGCCAGACTAGAGAAAAAGTCAAAGATCGAGCAACTCTGGGCCCACATTTTTGCTTGGCAATCAGCCGGTGGCTGCTCCCTTCAGAAAAGCATATACTCTGTAGTTCAGCAAGCATTATTTTCCTTCCTTTTCCTTTACTCATTTATGTTACCTCGGTCCCCTGCAGGGTTTGGGTTTGCAACCCATTTTAAGGGTTAACAACAAAATTAACAGCTTGTGGCCGGTGAAAATGCTTATTAAGGCAGCTATTACCATTAGTTTACTCCTTAACAAGTTTGGTGCTGAGCCTAGAGTCTTACTACTTTACCATCCTCCTCCCTTTTCTGCCTCATGGGTGCTGGTTTGCATACCACAGTGAAAGAAAAGCCCACGGAACTATTCCTGTATCAAATGCCTATGGCCTAAGTCAGACTGCAAGTATTTCCAAGATCATTCTCCACATGCATCAGCTCTCTAACCTCTTATTGGCTGCATAGGCTGGCACAGCCTCCCTCCCACACATGGGAGCCTAGGCAGGGAGCTGTTTATAAGACAACAGTTTGGAGGGGAGAAGGCAAGTATTTTTACACGACGAAGACTGACTGACGTCCAGGGTAGTCAACTTCCACAACCTATTTCTATAAACCAGGCATCCACTGCCAGGCTACCCAAGTTTAAATCAGTGTGACCAAAAAAACCCAACTCTCATCATCGTGGGCTGGGATTATAGTACATAATAAAAGACTGGTGGTGAGCCCTGAAAGCTACTGTCCTTAGGGGCTCTTGACAGCCTAGAGCCCCACTGAGCTCCAGAAGCAGAACTTCCACTCCTTTTCTACCTATGAGAAAAACAAACCAGGAAAACCATCACCAGCCTGTTTAAATTCGTTTTTTAATCTTTTAACCCAGGCTGTGTCCCTAGATTCAAGAAAAACCTGAACTAAGGGTACAAACTATTCTCAAGAGACACCCTTCAAGCTAGCACAAAAGAGGCAGGTGGCACATCTGTGTCTTCCACATAACCAAATCAGACCCATTTGCCCCTTGTCCCACCGAAATGAGAAATGACGCACACCAGTCGTTTACTCAGGTGCCAAGAGCGAGCGGGGGAGGGAGAGCGGTAGCCAGGGAGACCAAAGCCAGCAGTTGCCAGAGAAATGCAGCGTTATTAATCAGAGCCCAGCCCTGAGAGGGCCGGGACGAAGGGAAACGGCCTCCCCCGGCCCCACAGCAGGGCAGCGGTCACCCGCAGCTTCTCAGAGCTGACTTGGCGTCTTCCACACTTCCGACTTTTCCCACATCGGTAATCCCACCTGAGAGCACCGTACAAAGAGGCAAGGCCCGCAGGGAGCTAAGCGCCGAACAACACCGAAGCACGCGCACGAGAACGTACCAGAGGTTCGCTACGTAGTTCTCGCTCCCTGGGCGCGCGGGCCACTTACAGACACTTCGGCCTTGCAGGGCCTCTAGGAACGGAGCCACAAAGCCACGGTCGACTTGACCTCAGAGAAACCCACGAGGGGGAAAAGCCCGGGAAATGCTGCCAAGTGGGACCACCGAAGGTGAGGACCCTTTTCTGAGTCCCCACCCTCCCTGGAGACTCCAAGCAGGCACAGCCTTCCTAACCAGCTGGCTCGTCAGGCAAACCGACCAGTCCGCTCTAGCCACTGCGCCGCCAAACCCGAGGCCGAAGCTGAAGGCCGCACCGACCTCGCACCGGAGCTGTGCACCTGGCCTTCTCCCAGACTGAAGAGGATGACTGGAACGCTGAGGCCACATGCACACCTCTCGAGACGCCACAAGGGCCGAGGTCTGGGGCCACTCCCGCCGCGCCACCTCCGAGGCCCACCTGTGTCCCCAGGACCTACCTCAAAGCCCCCAGACCCGCGAGGCTCCCGGGCTTCAAGCCTTGCCAGCCACCCTCACGCACCCTACCTGGCCAACCCGCCCCAGGGCCGACAGCGCCAGCGCCACTCCAAGGTGTGAAGCCACGTGATCTTCCGGGCTGGGGAAGCCCGTGGTAGCACGAGGGGATCGATCCCTCCGCCTTAAAGGGGCCGCGCCCGCTGCCGTCGTGCGCTCTCCGCGTCGGCCCGGCGGTCTACGCCATCAGCAGCCAGGCTCCGCCCCGCCCCCGCCCCCCGCGGGGCGCGAACGAGACTCGCGGGGGGCGTGAGGTAACAGTGCAGGGGGCTTCGGATCTCACGTGCGAACGCCGTGAGAGCAGGCAGTACTGGGGCGCCGGGCTTCCCTTCCGTCCGGCCGGCTCCTGTCTCGACATACGCTCGAGGCCACCAGGAGTCCCCGTGCCGCGTGGCGGCCCCACCGGCCTCCCCCGCAGGGTTGCGGCGCCTTTAAGCCCAAAGGCCCTGAGTCACGGGAAGGCTCCCTGCCCCCCTCGCCATGCACCCCTCCACGCGGCCCCACGCCCGCGGGCACGTGACCCACGCCCCGCCCGGGACTCGCGCGCACGGGGCGGGGGAGGGGACCGCAGGGCGGCCGAGGCTGCGCGCGGACCGTTAGCTGCGCTGGGATCCGGCTCCGCCCAGGCCGGCGGGCGGTTCTTACCAGCGGGAACGCCATGGGCCCGGCGTGGCCCTGCAGCGCTGAGGGACCGGGCGGCGGGCCGGCGCGGCCAGGACGCGCACACGCGTGGGCGCTATTTTTGCAGCGAGCCGCACGCAGCGCCGCACCCCGGGCGGCTTATAAAGCTCCGCGGAGCCGCCCGCCGGCCGGATGCGAAGCACCTGTGTCGCCCCGCCCGGGACCTCGCCCCTCCCCCCCGCAGGCCCGGCCGCGGGCGCCGCCGCCCACCCAGAGCGGGAGCCGCGCGCGGGGCCCCAGATGGGGGCGGGCTCTGCAGTCGCAGCCGCCGCTGCTGGCCAAGGCCCCCCAGGGAGCCAAAGGCCCGAGCTTCAGCACGCCACTCACTAGTGGCCCTGGCCAAGTCACTCTGCCCCCGGCCTCAGTTTTCCCCTTAGGAAAGAAAGCGCGATTCGCAAGCGCTCGCGACGCGGCGGCGATGTCCTGTGCCAGACCCTGTGTCCGTGCTGCTCCTCGCCCAGTCACCTCTCTAGGGTGGGCGCGAGCCCGGCGCCCCTGCGCTCACACCTCAGCCCCGGCTGCAGGTGGCGTACTCACTGTAGACTGGCTGCTCAGTGTGCAGGAGAGGGGGGCCGCGGGCGTCAGTGGATTCCAGAAAGTTCCAAAGATATCAGGGGTCCTTTTTGGGGGACCCCTCCCCCTGGGGAAACTGCTTCTGACGCTTCTGCCAGACCGAGATAGGAAATTTCACAGAGAGGGGACAAGGGACAGGACGGGACATGGGCGAGAGAGACCACCGTGGGCCGGGCTGTTGTCGGGAGAGGCTCTAGGGGCAGCTGGAACAGCAGCGGACCGGAAGCCCCGGCAAGCGCGGAGGCGGAGATGGCATTCCAGGCGGGGACACCCAGCGAAGGCGGAGAGGGAGGACCGAGCAGAGCGGCTCGATCTGGGGACAGAGGATGCGTGCTGATACCACAGGAGGGAAGCCTGGGCCCAGTTTGTAAAGGACCTTTATTCCGCGGACAGCGGAAAACTTACTAAAGAATTGTAAAAGGAGCTGGTAGTTGTCAGGTCTCTTTTTAGGTGTTGCTGGAGACTTAATAGAGGTTGGACAGAAAAAGGGCAAAAACAAGGCCTGGAGTGGGGAGGAAAGGGACGAGAATTTATACAGCATTACTGAGTGTTTTACACGTGTTATCTCATCATCATCACACTATTTATTAAGCACTTGCTATGCTCAAGGCATCCTGGCAATTGAGGCCGCCGCCTTCCTGGCGGGCTGGTGAGGCTGGCCTGCATCTCCTGGCTAAGGAGAGGGGCAGGTAACTAGGTTTCTGCCTGAGGTGAGGGAAAAAGAGGAAGTCGATGGTGTAGCCTAGTGTTTCAGAAGAATTAATGGGGGTAAGGTGGTGAGGTCGAGGACAAATGCCGGTGTAGAAGTCTCCGAGGGGGCTGAGGGACAATGAGTGTTGGCCAATCCCCATCCACCCATAGGTCAACGTACAGGAGCTTCCTTGGATTGTTGAAGTCGTGGGCCCAGAGGGTGAAGACTGCGGGGGCAAGGCAGGAGCAGCTTTGCTGGGACCTTCCTGCAGAGCCCTCCCCATCCCCACCCCTAGCAGCCCACTTGCAAGCCTCGCCCTGGCCCACAAGCAGCATAGGACAGCTGCTCCGAAGTGGTGTATCTTGCTTGTCCTTGCAGGGGGTGCCACACCCAAATGCCTACAGCACAGGAGACAAGTGAGGCTGGTTAAGAATACTGGAGACCCAAGGTGCACCTAAAGGGCTATTAGCTGACCAGCGCCATGTAGGAATGAAGTCCCAGTCCAGCCAGATCTTTCAAGAAAAGCTGGAAATACAGTTTTAAAAAATAGTGAAACCTTTAATGTTAATTTTAAATTTGGTTACTAATTCAAATTGAAAGAGCTAAGCCCAGCATGTCCAGGGACCCCATGCAGCTCACCGGCGGCAGGTTTGTGATCCCTGACATCCTTTCTTTCTCTCTGACCCAGAATTGAGCAAGATAAGAACCTGAAACCTGGAATAGTGCCCAAGGAAACATGTCTACCAGCATTTTCGTATTTCAAAATTCCCAACCAGAAGAATATTAAGGCATCTTTTGGGTGACTTAAACAGAAAGTTCTGCTGCTTAAAATCCCTCTTTCTAAACTTCCTGTTGCAGGTAATAATAATAGCTCATCTTTACTGAGGTACCTACTTTGTGCTTGGCACAGCTCTAAGTGCTTTGCCTGTGTTAACTGATTTTGCAGTTGAGGAAACTGAAGCTCAGCGAAGTTAAGTAACTTGCCCAAGGAATCCCAGCTAGGAGTGGCAGAGTAAGGACTCAACCCAGAGTTCTTCTGGTTTCAGAGCCTGAAGTCTTAACCAGATGAGAACAAAACTTCCAGCACCCTTATGTGTGCACTTCCCTGTGAATGACCCCAGAGCTCACTACAGACGCTGAGGAAAGAGGCGACTGAGTCCAAATAAGGAATGGGCTCAGGTGTGGGTGAGTCCTTGCTCCCTTCCCACACTTGCAGCTCATGCAGGAAGAACAGTCCCTCTGACTAGGTGTCCACAGTCCACAGGGCAGGGTGCGGAGAGCGGTACAGATACTAAAGGACTCAGTCAAGTCCCCACAGCTGGTCACTGGCAGAAGTAGCGGGGGCAAACAGGCAGCATTGTCTGTTCTCCAGACAACAGTCTTTGAGCCCAGCTATGCCAGGCACTGTCTCTGCAGTCAAGCCCCAGATTTACAAGACAGATTTTAAGTGTAACTATGCTTGGCTGGATTTAGTTTTAAATACATGTACTGGGGGACAGGAGGGACCCTGTAGTCTTTTATATTATGCTCAGGTGGTCAGTGTTTCCACCACAGGCTGAGAGAAGAGAGGAGATTGCTGGGAGAAAAGAATTTCCTGGTTGCAAAAGAGCATAAAGGGGATTCACTTTGTAACTCGAGACCACAAGGTAAAGTGGACACACAGTCTCTGCTCAAGTTTTGCCAAGCTCTGTACAGAAAAGACCGTGTTGTTTTTTTTCATGTCCTTTTAAGTAGGATAAAAGAGAGTGGATCCGCCCCGCCTTTCATCATACCCACATGTAAATTTAAAGTGGGTTAAAGATATAAATGTGAAAAGCTTTACTTGAAATATTTTTAGAATATAGAAATATAGGAGAATATTTTTATTACTCAGCCTGTGGATGAATTTTGTAAATTAGAAACAAGTGCAAGATATAAAAGAAGATGATAAATTCAACCTCATGAGAATCAAAACCTTTGGTTTATCAAAAGATACTATTTAAAACTTGAAAGCTGGGCACAGTGACACATACCTGTAGTCCCAGCTACTCAGGAGGCTGAGGTAGGAGGATCACTTGAGCCCAGGAGTTTAAATCCAGCCTGGGCAGCATAGTGATACCCCCATTCCTGAAAAAATAAATAAAAAACAAAAACTTGAAAAGACAAGCCATGAAGTAGAAGAAGATATTTGCAATTTAACTTCTACTGTCAATGAGGGGGAAAAAACCCAACTCCATAGAAAAACAGGCAAAAGATGGGAATAGTCAATTGACATGAGTGAAAATCCAAATGGCTAATAAATATATAAATAGATGCCCACCCTTACCAGTAACCAGGGAAATGCTAGTGACACCACAATCGGATGCCATTTCACACTCCCCAAATGGACGAAATGTGAAAGTCTCACTGTCCCAATAGCAGTGTGGCTGCTGGTGAGGGTGTAAACTGGTTCAGCCACTTTGGTTTGTGCTTTTGTTTTGTACATGGGGGGATGGCACACAGTGCATAAAGTGGACAAATCTTAAGTGTACAGCTCAATGATTTTTTTATCGACATACATACCCAGGTAACCACCACCCACATCAAGACATAGACTCTCTCCAGAGCCCCCATAGAGTTCCATCATGTCCCTTCCCACTTTATACCTCCCTCCTCAAGGTAACCATTATTCTTACTGCTTTCATCACAGATCCATTTTGCCTGTCCTAGAACTTTATATGAGTTTTGGCTTCTTTCGTTCAACATGTCTGTAAGATCCATCCATGTGTTGCACGTAGCAGTAGTTCATTGTTTTGTATTGCTAGGTAGTATCCCATTGCATGGATATACCATAATGTACTTCTCCAGTCTCCTGTTGATTGGAATTTCAATTGTTTCCAGTTTGGGGACTATTATGAAAAAAGCTGCTATAAACATTCTTGATATGAAGTACAGCCACTCTGGCAAGCAATTTGGCATCCTGTAGTTAAGCTGAAGAAGTATATACTCTATGGCCCAGAAATTCCATTCCTAGGAAAATATGTTAAGGGGCATGAGTAAAATGCCTGTAGCTGTTTTGTACGTAGTTGGAAAAACAAAACAAAACCAAATAATCTTAAATGCCCACAAACAGGAGAGAGTGGATCAATAAATTGTGGCATAGTCATACAATGGAATACTATGTATAAGTAAAAGTAAGTGAAATAAAGCTAGTCATGTCACCATGACTCGGAAACAATACAGTGAAAAAGGCAAGATGTAGGAGAATACGTACTCTAAGATGCCATTTATATAAAATTTTAAAACATGCAGTACACTACTATCAAAAAATACAATACTATGTATCATTCAGGAACATATCTGTGTATAGTAAAAGTACAAAAATACATGGCATTGATAAACGGAAAATTCAGAATGGTGATTTATTTCTGGTGGGGAAGAGAAATGAGGGTAAACTGATAAGTGCTTTTATTCTTAAGTTGAATGATCAGTACACAGGTATTGTATTCTTTAAACCTGAAATACATCATAATTGCTTAAAGAGCCAGAGAGGGGTGTAATCAAGGGCAGTGATGTGCTGGTAGATGTTTTGCATTTGGCTGGGGGAGGGAAGGGATTTGCAGTAGTCACCACTTTGCATGGCATAAATACTCCCACCAGGGTGATTTCAAACTATCAGTGTGACATCGTGCGGCTCACAAAATTCCTGGAAGGGTTAACAGTCAGCTCTCCTGAGCCAGTCCGAGTGGCTCAGGCGCCACTCAGACACTGAGCATGCAAGCACAGTGCTCTGAAGGCCAGAGCTGGCGACCAAGGCACCCTCTGAGGACTTTTCCAACACTCTAAGAGATGGATTGAAGGCTGGATTGTATTCATTTTTTATTGCTGTTCAGTTACCCCCAAAACTAAGCAGCTTAAAACAATAAGAATTTATTATCTTACACATTCTCTGAGAGTCAGGAATCTGAGAATGGCTTAGCTGGACGGTTCTTGCTCAGGATCTCTCAGAGGGCTGCAGCCATTTGGAGCTTTTCCTGGGGCTGGAGGATCTGCTTCCCAGCTCACCAACGTGGGTGCTTGCAAAAGCCTCATTTTGTTGTCACCTCTCCATTGGGCTGCTCAAGACATGGCAGCTGGCCTTCTCCAGAGCAAATATGAGGCAGGGGGCCCCAACAGAGGTGGAGGTACAAAGACTTTTATAATCTAATCTCAGAAATGACATACTATCACTTATATCCTATTATCCACACACACACATCCATGATAAAAATGTGGGGTGGGGGGGATGACTCAAGGGTGCAAACCCTGGGAAGCAGGGATCACTGGGGGCTGACTTGGAGGCTGAAGCTGAGTGCTCGCTGATGGATGCCCGGAGAGGCCGTCCCCTTTGTTTTGCTGGGGAAATTGAGACGTTCAGAGATTTACTTGAGAAGATGCAGCTCTTCTTGTCAGGAGGGTCTGGAGTCCAGGGTCTCAGTCTTGCCTTGGTCCCCCTTGGTGCTTGAGAAGCACCAACCCTACCTCTCCCTGACTTCCTTCTGGAGGTGCAGATGCTGGGGTCCCGGCATATCAAGGACTAGGTCAAGGTCACCTTGCCCAAGCTCTCAAGAATTCCTTCTTTCCTAGAGCTGTTCCCTTACACTCTCCCCCAGCCAAAAATAAGAAGACAACCCTGATTATCTCCACACCCCCCGGCCCTGCTGTGGGGGTTATTGGTAACACATCCCTAGCAGCCCCAGAGAGAAGCACATGCCACTGTGTTGGCATTGTCAGACACAAGTCCATGCTGGCTTTGTGGGACCCCACTGCCATTTGGAGTCTGGTGTTGAACAACAGTTCGACAGGGCTCAATATTTCAGGGCTGTGTAATCTCTGAGCAAAATAAAACGCTGCCCTAAACTGGAAGGAGGCAAGAGGAAGGTGTGCTTTCATGCTGCTTCTTGATCTGATGTTGTTTACATGGGTTACAGTCTACGAAAACTTAAGTTGTGCACTTGTGATTTGTATAATTTTTAATAGGAACATTATACTTAAATAGTCAGAAATTTATAAATTATGTAAATGTATAAATTCATAAATTTATTTTTTAAAACTAACCCAGAACTTAGCAAATAAATTCATAAATATAAATATTAAAACTTAAAAAGTTTTTTAAATGGTCCCAAAGACAGGGGCATAATGTATTCAGGGCCTGAAAAGATGGGAAGCATTCTTTCTGAGCTGTTGCCAATCTCTGTCCTCCAGGTACGGCAGGGAAGCGAGGCCTTGGGGACACCACAGCGTCTTCTGCAGTGACGGGGTGGTAAGTGATGGGCAATAGTGAGGGCTCCCAGTGGTCGGGCTCAGCAGTGTGTCCCTTCTAATAGGGCAGTGGGATGAGGGATGGGGGGGAGAGACAATGGGGTCAAACCAGACCCATTAGGAAGATCCAAGAAGGTACACCCAGCTTCTTCTCCTTGAGTGTACCCTCCTTTCAGCCCTTGTTCTCCATATCCCATCCTGGGCTTCACAGTCCCAGGCACCAGCTCACGGTCCTTCTCTTGACTGCAGGAGACAAAACTGACCACGTAGTGACAGAACGAAGACCCAGGGCCAGGACCTCTGGTGGGCCCTCAGGATTTTGTTTTCCCTTTCCTTTTCCAGCCAGGACAGGGAAAATCCAGCCGCTGAGCTATATACTCAACACCCATCTCTTTGATCTGGAGGCAGGGAGGTGGCCCTCAAGATGCCCAGCAGAATGTGCTGAACTGGCACAGGGGTTTGCTGTAGGGGCTGGATGGATGGGGGTTCAAGCATGGGCACAGCTAATGCCTCAACTCCAGGGTCCTTGTAGTGGCTTCCTCAGCATCTCTAGATGGATCTGTTCCCCAGGGCCGCCAGCCCATCCAACCATTGCAACTAGCCAGGGGCAGTAGCCTGGCCAGAAGCTGAAGCCATGTCTCTTACCTACTTACTTACCAGGGCACTGCTTTGAAGCCACCCTGGACTGAATTCCAGTTCCCAGCCGAGCTCATTGTCCTCTGACTTGCCGAGGCCTGTGGTCAGGCTCAGACCACACTCAGACCTCCTGGGTCCCCACTGATGCCCTATCCCAGCCTTGCAAGGGCACTTCCTGCCTCTGTGCCAGTCCCTCTGCTTCTGTTCAGTTTCGACCCCCTTCCACAACCCTTCCTGTGCACCAGCAGGTTTCTAAGCGTGCTTCCCAGTCTGCCCTGTGGTCCTGGGCCGGCTCCTGGGCTGCCCCATCAATGCTGCTCAAGGGAGGCATTTCCCTGCCAGCTGAGATCCAGGCAGCCTGTGACCAGGCCCCAAAGGCCCTGGAGACATGGCGTCACCACAGTGGCAAAGACCTGGGCCAGTAACAACATACAGGATATCATATGGGCTGGGAAAACGATGCTGTGGGAGGAAGTGGGGATACCTCAGCCTGTGCGTGTCTGACTTGCTTTCACCTGTTTGTGCTAGGCAGGCCCCATCTTATCCCTGGAGACTCGCTCAGGGACGTTGACGTGGCAGGGCCGTGGCAGGTATGGCTGTGGACCTAGAGTCTCGGAAGAGATGGGCTGGGCTGGGCTGGGCTGGGAACCAGGGGCGGGCGCCAGGGGTGGAGAACCTGCTGCTTTAAGGCCACATGTGGCCTTCTAGGTCCTTAGGTGTGGCATTTGACTGAATCCAAATTTCACAGAACAAATCTTTTCATTAAAACGGGTGCATCAGAGAAAGATGAAGTTTTTCTCGCCACCCCTGCCTGGGTGGGAGATTGCCGCCTCAGCAATGCAGCCCTCCCACCTGGGCTCCTCCTCCTGCCCAGCCGCAGTCACACCCCGCCCCCTCCCACCTTGCTCTCCTGCTTCCTGCCTCTCCCCTGCGGCAAGCACCGAACCTGTTTCCTTATGAAGAGCTGTTATTGCTAATCCCAAAGCCTGGGACACGTGCCAGCAACGTCAACACAGAGCTGCGGCCAAAGTCTACGGCTCTCTGCGCTCTCACTCCAGGCTGGAGATCCCGGTGCCCTTTCCAACAGGTTCTGGGAACCTCGGCTGTGACCCACATGAGGAATGTTAAGGGACCTGCCTTATGCACTTGTGGTTCCTACCTACGGAATCCATGTGGGGGGCTTTGATGCAGAATAAAGGCGGGTCCAGAATTCTCTGATGGTCACTGTTCAGGTTTCTTAGGAAGTGGCCCCACCCTCTTTCTCAGTGCTGTGGGCAGTGCTGATCCAGAGGCAAAAGTGAGAATGAGTCCACTATTCGAGTGGATCTTGACTAGCAGATCAGTTCCATCTCAGGACCTGCAGTGACAAAACAGTGATTCCAGGGAGACTTTGGGGACCAGCTCTCAGGGAAGCAGCAGCTCCAGCTGCTCTCTGGTGCCACGGTGCCTGGCAAATCCCCAGAGCCAGAGGCAGTGCTTGTCCCCTGCCACTGCCTTTGTGCTCCCTCCTTGAGAGGAGGGCCACACCTGCTTCACTGTCTTACCCATGAACAGACTTGCCCAGGGCTGCAGAAGTGGCAGGGGTGTGGGGACGTAAGGCCAAGGAACTAAAGTCCTGGTCACAGAGGATCGGAGGCTCAGGCACCACATCTCAAACTATCACTGGGTTGTGCTCCTTGCAACCCAGCCAATCCAGATGTTCTGTGGGAAAAGCATTCCAACATCAAAACCAAGTTTGGGGAACTGCAAGCTCTAGCCCCTCGAGAGGGAGAAATGTTCACAACGCACATTAGCATAGTAAATGCTCTGAGCAGGCCTGTGGGAACTTATTTCACTTAAATTCAAGATTCCTAAATTTACTTGATCATAGACTTTTTTTTTTTTTCTGGCAGAACACACACTAAGGGAATGCCTTTTATACCTTTTGAAACCGGTGACCCCTCAGCCTCTTTCTTACCAGGACAGGTGTCAGGGAGGGCCCTGACCCTCACTGCACCCACCAGGTTCATCCCAGGTGTGGAGACTAATCCTCACTACTCAAGTGTCTGTGGAGCAGCAGCAGCAGCTGCGGGTACCTTGTTAGAAATGCAGAATCCCAGGCCCCACCCAGACCTAGTGATCAGAATCCACATGCTGACTGGATGCCCAGGTGACTTGATACGGGGGGTGTCTGAGAAGCACGGTTGTGCCTCTTGTCCTTGTCCCCTCTAGGATGGCCAGGTGGGTCATCCTACCAGCCAGGTTGGGGCCTCCACACCCCATATTCACATGTACTTAACATATCTTGAACTGAGCACCTTTTTCAGGAATTCCCCATGTTAGGAGTCCTTCCTTCCCAAGGGTCCATGAGAGGACAAGGGAGTGTGCCAGCCATTGCAGAGGACTTGCTTTTGCAGAGGCTTCTGGAAAGGAGCAAGGGGTTCTCCCTATTTGGCCTCCCCATCCCTGCTCAGATGTTTCTTCCCTGGAGATGCCTACAGCCTCCTAGGCACCCTGACCTAGGGACGGTAACCTTGGGGATCCAGCCAGAGTTGCTCCTGAGAGTCAATCATAGCCCCCCACACCAAGGTCACAGGGCCAAACACAGCCACCCTGAACAGCCTCCCCCAACCCCCTTAGAAGGCGAGGTGAGCCAGCCTCTGGGGAGAAGGCATTTTATTGAGGCTTTGCTACGTAAATAGCTACAGAAAGCTGGGAGGTCTGAAGGGAGCAGCTGCCATCTCCCTCTGCACAGGTCACTAAGGAACTCATGGGGAGGGGACTGGGGAAGGGGTCTGGCAATGACCAGAGGGAGAGAGGGCCCCTGGATGCTGTCTGGCATGAGCAGGCTGATGAGAGAGAGAGAGAAGATAAGTGAGAGGAACTGATAGCCCAGATGTCATGGCGGAGGTATGGGTGGGGGCCAGAGGGGTCACAGCACTTGGGAGTCACTGGGTCAGGGCCTGTGTCACATCCTTCACCAGCATGGTGCCAATCACCATTTTCTCACTGTTGACAGTCAGCTGGGCAGCTCCAGCTGGCTGGGCATCCAGGGTCAGCAGGACCAGACTCCCACTGGTCAGCGTCCTCCCGGCAAACCTGAGGTGAGAACAGAAGAAGAGGTGGGGAGAGCTGCTAAGGTACTGGATTTGGAAGGGTGTGGGGCCCTTCCTTCAAAATAGGCCCCCCCAAGAGCCCATCTCTTCTCTACTGGTGGCCTAGTACCTGTACTCATTGGATGTCCCACAAGGGACACGGCCCAGGTTGGCAGTGGCAGTCACTTTCTGTACCACGATGTGGTCACTCCGACAGGTGTCTGGAAGTGTGAGCTTCTCTGTGATCTCGTTCATGCCCATCAGCTTTCCTGGGGGCAGAGGTCACAATGAGGGCACAGGCGTGGTGGGTGCAGAGGCCGGCAGCTGGGTCTGCTTACGAACGTCCATCAAGCTCTCCCAGGCAGGGCAGGCCTCACGCTATGGGCAGGTCAGAATCTCCCTCATCAGTCTAGGGAAGGGATACTTCCCTCTTGGGCTTGGCCCTCCGTCAGGAAGCCTTTGTCAGCCTCCCTACCCCCACACCCCAGGGCTTCATCCACGATGACCAAAGACTGATTTGGCACTTACGCCTGTCAGACATCTGGGCCAGTAGACCTGGTGGCCAGTCGGTTCTTAAGAGGGTTCCCCTACCCTGCACCTCACACCTTTTGGTCTTTCCTGGGCGGCCCTCAAACCCCCGTTCAATTCCCTCCCAGCCCCGGAGGTGGAGCCCTCACGAAGAGATCACAGGCGGCTGCCAGGCTCCTGGCACAGTCTGGCAGTCACGCGCAGCGCGCACAGACAGACTCCCAGCCGCGCCTCTGCGGCAGCTCCAGACCAAGCCAGAGCTCCCGAAGCCCCCGGGCCCTCACAGCATCCCCAGGGCCCCTCGCTCTCCAGGCTGACCTCTCCTCTCCACGCACGGCCTCTGGCCCTGCACGCTAGCAGCCTTCTCTGCAGCCTCCCTCCTCCCTCTGCTGCTTCCCCATTCTCCTCCTTTCCAGAACTGACATCCCTCTCCCGTGTCTCCCACCCCCTTCATTCCCGACGAGTAACATTTTCTCGCCCTTGTCCTTTCAATCTGTTCATGGTGAAGTCTCCCTGTTTCCAAAAAATCATTTCTGGAAGTGAAATCCTTTATCCGTGGCCTGTCTCCCTCCCGCTTCACGGCCAAAGTCCTCCAAGGAAGACTCCATTTCCTCAAGCCTTGGTCTCCCTCAACCCACTGCAACTGGCCTCTGTCCCTCCTTTAGCAAGGACCCACTCGCCCCAAGGTTGGCAGCCGCCTCCTGCACGCTGACGCTGAAGGTCTTTGGTCACCGTGGCCTGCAGACCTCCCTTAGGCACCTTCTGCCTCGTCACCTCTCCCTCTGCTCCTTCCCTTCTCTCTCCTCCCTGTTCTTGTGTAGAACACAGCTTTTCCCCGCGGTTCTGCCCTGGCCGCCTGACTGATACCCCCCGTCCTCCAGGTCATCTCACTCACACAGCTTCGTCACCACCTCTACGCTCCTGACTCCGGCCTCAAAGTGTTTCCTGAGCACAGACCCACATTTTCAATCACATACTATTAATAAATATCTCCTCATCGATTTCCCAAATGCGTTTCGAAACCAGCTTATCCAAAACTGAGGGAGGGGGGATCGTCATTCTTCTAGATAGGAGATTTTACAAACTACAGCCTACAGGCCAAAGCCAGCCCACCACCTCTATGGCCCATGATGTTTCTTTTTATTTTTAAAGTGTTGGGAAAAAATCGAAAGATTAATATTTCATGACACATGAAAATATATGAAATTTCGGTTTCACTGTCTATAAATAAAACGTCTTTGGAACACGGCCACACTAACTCATTTACCTATTGTCTATGCCTGATTTTGTGTTAAAACAGCAGAGTTGAAATAACTGCAACAGATACCACATGACCCTCAAAGCCTAAAACATTTACTTTTTGGCCCATTACAGAAAAAGTTCACTGACCCCTGGGCCAGAAGAAGGGCACCACCATTCCCACTACCATCTAAGCCAGAAATTCTAAAATCAGGGTTTTTTTTTAATTCACTTTTGAGCACCTGTATGGAGTCAGCTTACACAGCTCCCTCTGCCCCGGTCCCCGCTGCCTATTCCTGGGGGCACTCACCCTGCTCCTTCTTGAACTCGTTCTCACTCAAGAACACAGGGGCCATCAGCTCCCCCACCGGCGGCTGAATGGAGACGTAGAACTGTCGGTTCTGGGTGCTGGGAGGGGTGGGAGGAGATGGGGAGAGGAAGTAAGGCCAGCACCTCTCCCGTCACCTCCTTCCTTGTCGAGAGGCAGCAGGGGAGTGAGGTCAGACCTGAGGGCCTGGGATGGCTTCCAGACGCACCTGATCGTGACATATCCCCACTGACGCCACCTGCAGCTCTGGCTCACTTGACCCTGCCTCTCTCCAGCCCACCCTCCCACCCACAGCACGAGTTGGACACATACCACAGCTGGAAGTTGGCCGCCTGGGTTGAGTCACAGAAATTAATGCCCATTACAGCAGTGGCAGATTCTCCAGGTGCCAGGGACTCTGAAGCGGCGTGAGGCAGGGGAACGGGGAGGAGGGGAGCCATCACCTGACAGGTCTGGACCCCAGCCTAGCCCACTCTCCTCTCCACTGTCAGGGCTGCCCAGCCCTCTGTGGAATCCTGGCTTTCTGGGCCCCTGGGAACTGTTCCTGGCTTCCTCCTGATATCTAAGCACCCTTCCCCCCACCCACCCTCACCCCCATTTAAGTCAGTCCTGAAACAACCAAGGCCCAGGTCTTCTGCCACAAACACCTGCTGCCCTGATATGGACTCGTGTGTTTGCTAGTCTATCTTGTCCACCAGGGCATGGATGTTAGATGCCATCTCTATGTCCCCATAGCCTGCCCCTGGCCTGGCACAGGAGGGTATCTCCCCAGGGGACTCCTCCTCCTCCACTCCCATCCAAGGCCCTTCCGCACCGATTTCAGGAAATTCCTGGATGCTGATGCCAGCAGGTAGTTTGGGGGTGCCCACGCGCAGGCCCTTGATGGGGGTATCAGAGTTGTTGGAGAAGTAGATGTGCACAGACGCCATGTGGGGGTCCCCGGAGAAAGGCTGGCGGCTGAAGGCATAGTCCACAGCCAACCCCTCGCCCGCTACCCGGTGCAGCAGCTCCTGCCGCCCAACGCTCGACACTGGGCTCAGCAGCTAGAGTTGTGGGGGGACAGAAATGAGTAAGAAAGAGAGAGCCTGTCCCAGCCTTGCCCCTACCTACAGCCATCCAGCAATGGGGACTTGAACCTATCCTCTCCATCACCCCCCACGCACAAATGCACACCACAGGCTGCAGCACAGAGACGTGTCCCTCCCCACTCCTACTCACCGAGGGCACCAGAGAGGAGTCTGTGAGCGTCAGGCCCTCCAGGTCAGCAGCCAGACTGCTGGACACAACCGCGGGGGGAGACACAGGCTGGGCACTGGGAGGGGTGACTGTGGGAGTAGAAAAGGAAGACGATGATGAGGGAGAGGCAAAGTACAGTTGGCTCGGGTTGAGCACGGAGCCTCGGGCTCAAGGAGCAAACAGTTCAGCACCACGGACAGCGAGGCACACGGCTCTCAAGAAATATCCGCTAGACCCCGGCCCCAGACCTGGGGAGGTGAGCTGCTGCCCTCTGAGGCCTGGAGATGTGTTCTGTCTGTCCTCTGCACCCCACCTCACCCCCTCAAGACCTAAAAGAACCTGATCCAGAGCCCCGTGGACCTTTCTAAGTCATACTGCCCAGGCCTCCTTCCCGTGGAGACTTCTACCACCCAGACTCACAGTCCTCTAGATCAAGCAGCGAGATCTCCTTGGCTGCAGGGGCACTTTTGCTGCTGGGAGGCTGCAAGAGAAGGAAGGGGCGTGGTGTGAGGACGGCAAGCACCCTGGCCTGTTCTGGGTTGGGCAGAGATGCCATGGGGACTGTTCTGGATGGTAGGGAGCTGGCAGGGAGGGCCCTGGCCCGTGAGCACACCCCTCTCTGCCCCAGGGCTCTCACTGTTTTCCTCCTCCAGGAGGCAGGCTCCACCTGCTCTTCCTCGGACTCCGACGTCATCTCGGACTCTGACGAGCTACTGCTGGAATCGCTGCCCTCATCTGAGGACGAGCCTTCTCCTTGTCCCTCCGGCACCTTCTTCCTCTTCTTCGTCTTCCTCTTTTCACCTTCCTCCTCACTCTGTTCGCTGGAGGAAAGCGGGCAAACAGGGCTCAGGCCTGGCCTGGGCACCCCCTCCTTGCCTCACAGAAGCAGGGGGAGCCCTGAAAAGTGGGGTGGAGTGGGGCACCCGGGCTCCTATGGCTGGGTCCAGCGAGCGCTTTAAGCCCGCTCGCGCCCCTCAGGCTCCAGGCCCCCGACTGCTTCTCCACGCCTCCCCCAGAGCAACCGTGGCGTGAGCTGGCCAGAGGAGGAGCTCGGGGGCTCTGAGGAGACTGGCGAAGGCCGAGCGTTGGCCCTGCTTTTCCACAGGAGACCTGGCGCCCCACCAGCCATCTCGCCGGCTCCCCTCTCACCTCTCGCTGCCTCTCCCTTCCTCCTCATCCTCATCCTCATCCTCGTTATCAGACTCACTGCTGGACTCCCCAGAGCCGCTGTCGCTGCTGCTCTTACTGTCCGACTCACTCTCAGACTCGGGGTCTGTGGAGGAACCGCATCAGGCACCCCCCACGTGCAGGCCCCCCCACGTGCAGGCCCCCCCGGGTTCCGAGCAGGCGCCCTGGGCTCCCAGCTCCAGGCTCAGCACTGAAGCCTCAAAGCCGTCTGACCTCTCCCGGCCCCAGACGCTAACTGGAACCGACCGGGACGCAGACGGCTCCGTGGACAGAGACCTGCACAAGCACTCACACACCTGGGACACGCGATCCCTCAGGTGCACAAACACACGTACAGCACCTGACGAGCAGGTGCACACCCCTCAGACACAACCGTGCACACACGCACACCCCCTCGGGCAGTCACGCAGGAGCACACGTGGGCAGAGCGCGGAGGCCACACCCTGCCCATCTCCTCACCGCTGTCCGCAGACTCCGTGGGGCCCGACTCCCCCTCAGAGTCTGAGTAGAAGGGTTTTTCCTTCTCCTTCCTCTTCTCCCGATTGGAGCACTTGGTCCACTCAGGTACCTGGGGATGTCGTCACGGTTGGAGGTGGGGAAGGAAAGCACAGGCCTTTCTTACCCTTTGCCCAGCCTCTTCTGGGGGCCCTACCTGGTCCTGTCCCCAGAAGGGAATAATGGGGGAGGGGGAAGGGGCCCTTGCCCATGGAGGGGAGGGGACACTGCTCACAGAGGGGCACTGCCAAACCAAGGAGGGGACAGCGGAAGGAAGGCCCTGGCGCACAGCACACGGGAGAGGGGAAAGAGCACAGCACACAGAGGTGAAACCTCGGTGTATTCGCCCAACAGGCCCAGGCGGGTCTCAATAAGGGAGAGATCTTCTTCCTGTGTGTAGGGAACGTGTCAGAGGGCTGGGCCAGCACTGCCAGGGCTCCTTGCCGTCTGTCCCCTGCTGCAACACACACACAGTTCCACCCTTCCCCGCTGCTGACCTCCACATTGCGCACAGATGGGTCCGGGGCTTCCTCTGGCCAGTCGGGGAGCTCCTGGTAGCCTGTGGCCTTGGCATTGAGCAGGTGGGACAGTGAGCCCAGCTGGAAGTGGTCCCGGTCTGCGGATAAGTTTAGAGGTCAGGCCAGTAGAAGCAGTGAGGAAATGCCCTGGGAGTTGCTTCCTGGGTGGGGCTGGGTGGCAATTCCAGCCGGGACTCCCTAGCTGGGTAGGGGAGAGGGATGGACGTGTCCCCCAATGGCTCTTCCATGCTGACCGCACCTGCGGGCCCACATGCTGGAAGAAAAGGCTGTCCCGCCAGGGCAGGGACTGAGGGTCAGGGAGGTGGCCTGCAGAGGTGGTCAGGAGGAGACTCTGGGCCCAGAGGTGCTGCCGGCCTGTCTGCTTGGGTCTCCCATGGGGAGGCAAAAGTGTGAATGTGGGCTACTGCACAGCCAGGCCTGGGAGGAGGCCCAGGGATGAGGATGCAGCTGTGAGTAAGAGGCCGGCCAGGCCCCGTGGGCAGGTGAGCAGTCACGACGGGAGTGTGGACAGAGTCAGGGTCAGAGGCCAGGCAGGGCAGTGAGGGAGAAAGGGACCGTTGCTCTTCTTCTTTGCAGATTTTCCGAGCTGCCCCCACTCCTCAGAATCTCCCTGTTCCGGAGGCCCAGGGAAGGGAAGAGGGACAGAAAGACTTGGGAGAACCGAGCTTCATGGAGGAGGCGCCTCTCCTGTGTGGCTTCCTGGGGTCCAGAGAGCCAGCTGGAGGGCCCGCTGGTCCCGGGCCCCTCTCAGAGCCCTTGTCATGGGAGAGGGGCCTAAGGGCCAAGCCCATGACCAGAGGCAAGGCTGGAGGCTGGGGTTTGGGCTGACCTCTAGTGACTCGGCGCACAGAGTGCCGCGATGGCTTTCTCAGGGCCTTTATAAGCACACGCCTCTCCTTTGTGTGCTGTTTCACGTTCAGCCTTCCTGCGCCCTTGGTACTTAAAGTCTTGATGTAGACCACCAAGCCTGTGCCCGCTCAGGGAGGGAGATGAAGGGCAGGAAGGCAGACACTCAGGTGAGAGCCGGGCAGTGGTTGTGGGTGGGTGCAGGGGCGAGTGAGCCTCCGTGCTGCAGGAGGGGCAAAAGGGGCAAGCGAGCAGGACTGGCATCCCCAGGGGTCCTGCCCACAGAGCCTGGTGCCTGGCTGAGGCCGGGCCCGGGGGAAGCTGGGGCTGGGACCCTGGCCAATTCCTGGCCTTCCCCTCGGGAGGTTACCCTTGGTTTCAGCTCCCACCTTTGAAGGATGACTCCAAGACTGGGGCTGGTTTGGGTGCCAGGAAAAGCTTCTTGGCATGGCGGCTGAGGGCCCCGCCCTGCTCCGAAGGGACAATGAGCTGCCGGGTGAAGCGCGCTCGGTCGCGGATGTCGTAGTTCTGGTCGTACTTGGCCAGACTCAGCACGTACTGGGTCAGCAGCTTGGTCTGGGGGAAAGAGAAGAGGTGGGTCAGCAACTGACAGAGGGTGGGACCCAGGAGGCTCTGAACCAGATGATCTTCAGGCCGCCACCTCCGAGCAGAGCTCCTCCTCTACCCCTCGTGACTGGCTGCCTCCACCCAGCGTTCCCTGCCCGCCCTGCCACGGCTCTGGGCTCCCGTTTCCTCCCATCTCTCTGGCCCTGACCCCGACCCCAGCTTTGACAGCTTCCCCTTGGGATCCTCCTCCCTCTTGGCTCTACACTTCAACCTTCCTCAAGTTTGTGGTCCCACCACCCGAGGCCCAGCCAACCTCTTTACTCTGGGGTGGCAGGGTAAGTGGAGGTCTGGAACATTCTGCTAGACCTCACGGTTTCCAGGCTCCACCACCTGGGGGGGAACTAGACAACAAAAACAGAGCGGAGATAAACAGGGGTCCCTTTGGCAGGGGCTGCCCTCATGCCCTGTTGACCTACAGAGTAGTTTCTGAGCAGCCCAGGGGTCTCAAAGCCCCCAGTCCTTCCCTAGAAGGTTCTAATGAGATCAGAGTAAACTGCAGCTGCCCATGGGTTTACAGAAGTCACATGGGGTTCATGGTCTGCAGTCAAGGCAGCTATATCCAAGGACATAAAAATCTCCATTTTCTCCCTTCATCAGTCCAGGGGCGGGGAACCTGCGGCCTCGGCGTCACGTGTGGCCTTCTGGATCCTTGAGTGTGGCTCTTCGACTGAATCCAAATTTTACAGAACAAGAGGGATTTGTTCCGTGGACTTTGGATTCAGTCAAGTGGCCATACGTGGGGATCTGGAGGGCCACATGTGGCCCTGAGGCCGCAGGTTCCCCACCAACACAACAAAGGCAGCAGCCCTCATTGACCGAGTGGCCTCTGGCACTAACCACCCACCTAGGTGCTCCGTGCCATCTCATTAAACCTCCCCAGCCCTTCAGAGAGGTCGGTGTCACTGCCCCCACCTTACGGAGGAGAAGCAGAGTCATGAAGTGACTTCTCCTGGCGGAGGAGCCTGTCAGTGCTGTGCCCAGCCTGCACCCACTGCAGCTGCACCCCGTCTGCTTCCCTTCACTGCCTTCCTGCTGGCGTAAGGAGGCTGCCCTGACCCAGGCCTCCCTGTCTCCATCTCTTGCAACCAAGATCAAAACCACCCAGTAGCCAAGAGCCACAGTGCCCAGGGGCAGTGGAATCAACAGGAGGGAGCCCAGAACCAACTCTGGTCTTCCTGAGGTTTACGGTGACACACTGTCATGCCCAGCCTCGACAGGGCTGACCCAGCCCTTCCGGCAGGGACATCAGGCAGATGTCTAGGAGGGGCAGAGCCCCACGATGCTGACCCAGAGTCGGAGCAGCTGCTGTGGCAGAATTGCCCCACACCACTCTAGAGAGCCACTGTGGCTCCACCCTCCTACCTACGTGGCCCACAAGGATTCCGGTGGCCTCACATTCAGCTCGGTCTCTTCCAGCACAGCAGCACCTGCGATACTGTTCTAGTCACAGATAAGCACTCCCACGCACGCTCCCCTAACAGAATGGATTTAAAAATATGAAAATAAGATGATGCTATCGCAGTGGACTTCATTGCCAACCTGCCCCTCCCCTGGCCAGACACCATCTGACCAGCGAGGCTGGTGGATGCCCTTATCAACATGGTCCCTTATCAAGCTGCTGCTGATCCCCACTTTGGCTTGGACAGTGTCATCCACAGACTTCCCAGCTGCCTGACCACAGACTGCCCCCTCCCCCTAAAGTCCTTGCCTAGTTCTAGAAAGAACTGCTCAGGATTTGGATCCATCTGTCAACAGCCAACAAAAGGCGGCACTGGTTCGCCACCTCAACACTGCAGGATTTGCCTATAACAATTCGTTACCCTTCTCCACCCCAAGGAGACCTGCCCACCTAGCCAGGACGTGCAGGAATGACAGGCTGCCCAAGAGGGCCTATGAGACACGCTTCAGTGTGCCAAGAACAAAACAAGGTTCCCACTGACCAATGGGCTCCAGCTGCCAGGGAAGAATTCTAAGTGGGGAACACTGACTCCCCCCTTTCCATAACCTATGCTGACATACCTGCTACCTTGCAACCACCTGTTAAGTCGTGCTTAGAAAACTGGCTTTTCAGGAAAAATAAATAAAATAGTCCTCACCTTACACACTACACACAAATAAGCTCTAGATGGATGTGGCAGACAGACCCTAAGGTCTTCCTTGCCAGTCCCTGCTTCCTGGTATTTGTGCCTTTGTGCAATCCCTTCGCCTTGGCTAGGGGCATGACCTGAGACTTGCTTCTAACCAACAGGATATGGCAAAGGTAATGGGGTGAAACACAATCTTAATGTCTCATAAGATTATGTTTCACTATGAAAGACTCCACCTTGCTGGCAGACTGACTCTCGAGGCTTTCTTCCTCGTGGCTTTGAAGAAATACGTGGCCATGTCGGGAGGCCCACATGACAAGGAGCTAAAGGTGGCCTCTAGAAGATGAGGGCAGCCCCCAGCTGACAGCCAGTAAGAAGCCAAGGCCTCAGTCCTACAACTGCAAACAGCCAGATCCTGCATCATGTGAGCTGGAAGTGAACCCTTCCCTGGCAGAGCCTCCAGATGAAAACCCAGCTGTGGCCGACACCTCAATCGCAGCTTCGCATAAGACCCAACCAATCCACACCCGGACGTCTGACCTATAGAAACTGTGAGAAAATAAACAAGTGCTGTTTGAATCCACTAAATTTATGGTGATTTATTATGCAGCAGTACAAAACTAACGCAATGGATTAAAAAATGTGAAAATAGAAAAAAATCTGGAGGAAATTCTAAGTGAAAATTTTAATTGATATGTGAATGGAAAAAAAACTTTCTAAATATGAAAGCATTGGAAGGAAACAAATGAAAAGATTAAAATATTGGACAACACACAAATGTACAACTTCTGGATAACTATATACAGGCACCAAAAAGTTCTTTTTAAAAAAGCTAAGGAAGTATAAGATTAATGGCGGTCTCTTCTAAGCGGTACATTTATGGATAGTTTAAACTTTTAATCAGTATTTTTCTGGATTTTCAAAATGTTCTATGAGGAGCATGCATTACCTTTAGAATATAAAAATAACGTTAAGTATTTTTCTTTCTTAATTCTGCAGAATTGATCAGAATCTTCCATTCACTGTAGAGGAAATCAGATGGGATGGTTGTAGCTCCCACTGTGCCCCGGGAAGACCCACCCACACATCTCACCTGGTGCGTTAATAGCGAACTCGAATTCGCCCACCAGAAGCATTCCAGGCCATTGCCCCAGGTGCTACGTGTTCAAGTGACTGTAACAACCACCTTTGTTACTACCACCCCCTCAAGCCCACTGTCACTGCATCTATTGAGCCTTTGTGGCCTCTGGTCTAGAATCTGATCATCTGCTGATCAACAGCAGGGCAGAGGCCTCATCTTGGTCACCTCCTTGGCCTCGGCGTGGGCCAGGATCTGGCATGCAGTGGGGTAGGAAGCTGGGGGCAATGACTGGGACTGCTGGGGCCTTTCAGTAGGCCCAGACTATCACCCAAGTACCAGGAGGGGAGCATCACTGCTGTTTTGCAAGGATGGTCATGTGTGCATTCGAACCACCTCCCTTCTAGTACAGCAAGGATCCCCTCTCTTCACGAGTCCCAGGAGAGGTTGGGAAGAAAGAAGGGAGAAAAAAAGGGAGGACAAAAGTTCTCTTTATTAAATCAAAGAACCATTTTAAGGGGCCTGTGTCTGCAAAGACCCACCTTCGGGTGAAGGGTGGCCTGGAGATCAGTGTCCATGTGCCTGAGCAGCCTATTCTGGATGCCCTGTTGGGGACTGGGACCCCTCGTGCCCTGCCTTGGAGTGGGGGTTCAGCTGTACATAGCCACAGTTGTCTATGCTAAACCTGGCTACAGCTCTTACTGCACTGTGCTTAGAATGTTTATTTTTGTCCTGTTTCTCCTACTTGACTATGAGCATTTGGAGGCCAATGGCATGTCTCACTATTAGCCACATCCCCAGGACACAGTCCAGTGCCAGGTAAATAGCAGGCACTCAGGGAACGTGTGCTGAATAAACGAGCAAATGCACACGCGGCCAACAGCAACAACCTGGGGAAACGCCGTGGACAGGTGCAGGCTTATGAAAACGTGCCAGCCTTGCCACCCCGGTCCTCAGAAGCCTGGCTCGGTCCTGGCATGTCAGGAGCCTACCTGGGTGGCTCCCCACCCGTGCCGCTTCACCTTTCGAACATTTCTCCCACCGGCTCCTTCCTCCCGTCTGAACAAAGCAAGCACACGATAACTTGTTCGATGACTGAATGCCTCCCCACGGCGCTCCCTGCTAACTCCCCTCTCTGGTCTGCTTCCCCGCAACGCCAAGACCCACACGCTCAGCACCTGGTTGGCTCCACGTGGAGCTGCTGTCCTTTCTGACCCCGATAAGGGTTCCAGCACTCGGTGACTGTGCCTACCCCAGCATGAGGCTCTGGAGGTCACTCTAGCCACCATAGATCAAAGGCGTCACTGAGGAAGCACAAGTGCCACCATCCAGAGACTCCCACAGGATGGCACCTTTAGGGTTGGCAAGGATGTTACCCTCTCCAGGGTACAAGCCTGCTGCAGAGCCCAGCCACTCACCCAGATGTTTTGCTTCAAGGGTTGGTAAACTCTTTCTATAAAGGGCCAGAGAATAACTATTTTAGGCTTTGTGGGCCATACAGTCTGTTGCAATTAGTCATCTCTGCGGTCGTGGCACAAAAGCAGCCATAGATGACACGTGAACGAACGAATGTGGCCGTGTTCCGAATAAACTTTAAGCCGTATTTATGAAAACTGGCAGCAGGCTAGCTTCGGCCCGTGGGTGGCAGTTTGACAATCTCTGTTCTGCTTAACTTAGCGGACAACGAGTGTGGAAACTGTCGTGGTGTTAATGTCCCCAACACCTTGAAAAGCTCTGTACATTGTACTTTATTCTTAGAAGAATCTCTTGGAACCACCTCAGGGGATGCAGACACCCACGAGGGTCTTAGCACCCCGCTATTCCTGCTTAGATGCGCCTCCTCCTTGGCTACGGCACCGCTGGTAACCTTCCACCTTCAGAATGACAATGGCCATTGGCAAGCCCGAGCAGAGACTTGCCCCCTTGTCGCTGGCAGAGACAGGCCAAGCATCGCCAAGCTTTCAGAGGCGGCACAGACCATGTGTCCCGGGATGCGTGCTCCCCCAGCAGTGGCAGGCGCTTCCTTAGCCCCAGCCAGATGTGCTTCCTCACAGCTCCAGTGTTCTAAGGGTGGCAGACAGGGACACTGCTACTAGCAGACTGGAGGTCACAGCCTCACACGAGGGCCACTTCAACAGTGACCACCAGCCTAACCAGGCCCTAGAGTCCCCAGAATAGCTGTGGACACTGGGGTAGCATTGGTTACCTGGGCAGACGAGACACCTGCCCTGATTTCCTTTTTATGCAAGAGGAGGTGGTGGTAGGGCCTGCCTAGGGAGGGCCAAAAGAATGCTGGCCAGGCAGTTTCTGGGGACCAGAGTATTTTGGGGGAGGGCATCTCTCAATTTTTACCTGTTTTTTGTTTGTTTTTGAGACAGGGTCTTGTTCTGTTGCCCAGGCTAGAGTGCAATGGCATCATCATAGCTCACTGCAACCTCTAACTCCTGGGCTCAAGTGATAAGGAGTTTCTGCCTCAGCCTCCCAAACAGCTAGGACTACAGGCACATGCCAATACGTCCAGCTAATTTTTCTATTTTAGTTTTATTTTCTTGTGGAGACAGGGTCTTGCTATGTTGCTTAGGCTAGTCTTGAGCTCCTGGCCTCAAGTGATCCTCCTGCCTTGGCCTCCCAAAGTGCTAGCATTACAGGCATGGGCCACCATGCCCAGCCAATCTTTACCTGTTTGGAGTTGGTCAGGTAGAGCTTGGCTGCTAGGTTGATGATCTGCAGTTTGACAATATCCTCTTCTGCTGTGAATGACTTGGCCATTTTTCTCAGGACATCAGGTGCAATCCTGGGGACATGCTCACAGTACTCCCCAATGAGCCACAGGATGCTGGCTCGGGCCATGGGCACCTGCCGGTGTGGGAGAGAAGTTAGGGCTGGGGTAAATGTGGGGACGTGGGTAGGGACGTGGCACTCCACCGCCAGGGAAATGGCACTCCTCCCATCTCTGCTGGCCTGTGCTGTTACAGGTTCTCTGGAAATGGGAGTGGGGGGTGGTGGGCATTTCCCGGACAGCATCTCTCCTCTTCCCTAGGGCTCGTTAGCATGGTGGAGCCTTCAAGCCCCAAAGTCAGTCATGGTTTAAAAGACTGATTTTCTGGATTCATTGTATCCTCCCTACTTTATTGCCATGTTACTCTTCCTGAATCTTTAGGAACACCTTCTTTGGATGTTTCAACTGGGCAGTGCAACAGAAAAACACGGGATTTGTCAGTCAGCCATCCTTGGCTTCAGAGAGAAAACAACAGTGGTGGTAAAGGCCACGGAGCTCAGCAAGGGGTCCCCAAAAGGAAGGCAAATCTTGGGCAACAAGGTCAGGGTCACATGGTCCGGCATCTTTCCTCCTTCTATCTGAAGACATTTCAGAGCCAATGTGGAAGGTTTGGAAGTTGATTTTGATAAGGCTAGGGTATTTAATTACAGGGTCTTAAAATCATGGGAAGGACACTAGGGTGAGGAGAGAAACATGTGGCTACTCCCTCACCTGGATATTGTCCGTGAGCTTTGCCAAGTGTTTGATGATCTCTCCATGTTGTGCCGGCTGCATCTGCAGCAATTTCTTAATGACGACCACTGACTCTGCGACCACAAGCTCTATGGAATGAAAATGAGTGGGTCGACCCCAGGACAGTCAAATGGCCAAACCCAGGTGGTGGACACATCTGCAATGTCCCCAGGCCCTGGGATCTCTTCCTCAAACCCCTGAACTTCTCTAGCAGCCCTCAGAGGTGTAGGAACACCTGGACACCAATCAAGGCAGACAGACCAATGGACACACATTGTGCCTAGATAAGAAAACTGGATACCCACTGGCCAGCAGAGTCAGACATGCAGGCACCCCTGATCATCAAGATCAGACACTCAGACGGCCAAACACTGACCATCGCGGTTGGACAGCAGCTGCACCAGGCCGTTGAGGCAGGTGTCACGGACTCGGCCGATGTTAGTTGCACAGCGTCCAATGGCCTGGATCGTGGCTGCCACAAAGTCCTTGTCCATGCTTCGAATGTAGGTCTGTGACACACCACGACAGAGAAACCCTTAACAGGTAGTGACCCTTCGGTGACTCTGCAGGCTTGAGGGTGACCTTTAGGAAGGCTGTGATCCCTCATTTTGACTCATCATGCCAGAGACTAAATCTTGGGAGAGGGAATGACACTTCCACGCTACACCCAATGACTCCTCAGCCCAAAGCCAGCAGAAGGCATTGGAAGGGAAACTGAGATAACGGTTCGTCCAACTTTGGGCTCTTATGAGGAGGTTTGACGCACCAGGGCAATTCTCACTGAGCATGGGGATCTGAGGGGCCCCTCTCCTGGGCCCATCCAGCTGGAAGCAGCCCCCACCCCCAGCTTGTACCTGAAACTCCCGTAGGACAGTAGGAATGTTGGTCTCATTGGCCAGGTTGGTCAGCACCTCCAGCTGCAGGGACGGGTGGAGAGGCAGAAAACAGGCAGGGTGGTCAGTGGGCTTTCTACGCTTTCATTTCAAGTATACTTCGCAGACCAGAAAACAATCTTCAGGACAGCCCTGCATCATCCTTAGAC
Organism: Indri indri; assembly: GCA_004363605.1. Classification (NCBI taxonomy): domain Eukaryota; kingdom Metazoa; phylum Chordata; class Mammalia; order Primates; family Indriidae; genus Indri; species Indri indri. The sequence goes on along the minus strand of RJWJ010013421.1, from coordinate 4,119 downwards.
TAATGACAGAACTGACGGGTCATGAAACTTGTCTGAAATTCAAGAGGACTGGTTTGCCTCTTAAATGGATCCCCTACAGAGTGTGCTTAGAGTATGATCATGTAGGCCCATTGAAAACTCAAAGCTTCCTATTGATTTTAGGATAGAGATCAACACCTTTACCATGGTCAGTTCCTGAATGGTCTGCCCATGGTCTACCTCTGCTCTCCCACCACTTGCCCTCTAGCCCTTAGGCCCAGTCCCACGCCCCTTCCCGTGTCCTGTGTGTGGAGCAGTTCTCTTCTCCATCCCTGCATAATTCATGCTCGGTTCTCAGGCCTCAGCTCAAGCCTCATATCGTCAAGGCAAACTTCCCTAACACCAGACTGCGTGAGGTCTCCCTATTTTATGCTCTAACAGTGCTCTGCACTCTTTCTTACCATATTTTGTTTTTTAAAATTTTTAAATTTTTAAAATTTTATTAGAGACAGGGTCTCACTGTGTTGCCCAGGCTGGTCTGAAGCGATTCTCCCACCTTAGCCTCCCAAGCAGCTGGGATTAAAGGCATGAGCCACCAGTCCAGCTTCTTTCTTACCGAATTTTATGAACAGATTTTTACATTTATCTTGTGATGAGCTGCTTAATGTCTCCTGCTCCTCATAACCAGATTGTAAGCTCCACAAGAACAGGTCCCTGATTAGTTTACTCCATCTTGTACCTCTAGATCTGCAGTCCCCAACTCCTAGGCCATGGCCTGGTATCAGTCTGTGGCCTGTTAGGAAACAGGCCGTACATCACCAACTGAGCTCCACGCCCCTCCATCCCACCCCCAGTCCGTGGAAAAATTGTCTTCCGTGAAACCAGTCCCTGGTGCCAAAAAGGTTGGGGACCTCTGGTTTAGGTACAGCAACATGGCTGATACACAGTGGATGTTCAGAAGGGTTGGGAGGATTGGCTGTTGCTGAAGGAATCACTCAGCAGTGAGGGCGCAGCGCAGGAGTGCAGGGGAAGCACGGGCTCCTGCCACTCTTCCTGTCTGCGTGTGTTTGCACGAAAGCCGGAAGGGGCAGGTGTGAGGAAGCCGTGACACTGTGGGTGGGAAAAAGAAAGCTGCAGAGGGAGAAGCATGAACCTTGGAGTCAGCAGAGTTGTGTGACCTTGGGGTAGTTACCTCGCTTTCCTGAGTCTGCATTTTCATACAGTGGAGATAACGTACGCTTCTTAGAGTTATTACGAAAGTCAAGTTACTTCGTATGTGAAGAGTGGCAGGTGTATTCCAGGTACCAGGCAAAGGGCAGTTACCTGCCCCCCACTGTCATTGGCCCGGCTCCCTGAACACACAGCTCCAGCTGGGGCAGCCATGGGCTTAGCCCCAGACACAGGCACCAAGGGGGCGTCTGGGAGTTGTTTGAGGGGGTGTGTGCGGTAGGGAGGTGTGGAAGCGCTGCATGCACCTCCGTCCATCACTCACCTTCAGGATCTTGATCTGGGTGGGGTCGGTGGACCTGATGTAGAAGCTCTTCAGGTAGGGCTCAAACATACCCTGCACGAGAGAGGCAGAGCCAGGCAGCTCCACCGCAGCCCCAGGCCTGCCTCTCCTCCACAGCCACCCTCCTCTGCCGGCCCCGGGCCCAGGATCCTTCCCCAGCTCACCACTGTCCTCCACTCAAGTCTTCCTTCCTCATCTCAGATCTGACCGGCTCTTTATTCACTGGGCACCCCCTCAGCGGCCCTTCAGGATCCAGGCCCTGCTCCCCGCCTGTATTTGGGGTCTCCCCTTCCCATGCTCTGCACAGCCAGGGGTTCTCCCATCTCGCCTTTCCTCCGCCCGGGAACCGCCCTAACAGCAACCCAGAGCCCGCAAGGCCGGCCGGGCAGCGGGGGCAGGCGTGGTCGCATGCTCACCCGGCGCTTGATGGACATGGTGGCCACATTCTGCAGCACGACATACTGCACCTCACTGCAGAGAGAACCGGTCAGAAGTCCCCGGACCCCTCGGCTGGGGCAGGGACAACGGGTGAGGGGAAGAAGGGCGGACCAAACGGTTGGGAGGAGAGAACCCGAGGGAGGCGGGTAGGCTTACGGTGAGGAGGGTGGTGGGGCCGGGAGCGGGGCCGGGCGCGAGGCAGGGGCGGGGCCAGGGCAGCCCGGGCGGGGCCGGGGGCGGGGCCAGGGCGGCGCCCACCTGTGGCTGCGCAGCAGGCGCACCAGCGCCTTGGCGATGACGCCCACCTCCGCCTTGGGCGCCAGGTGGAAGTAGAGCTGGGCCACCGCCATGACCACGGCGGCGCTGCGGCTCTGCAGCAGCGGCTTCGTGTTGCGCAGCAGCAGCCGGTGGTCGGGGTCCATGACGTAGGGCTTCCGGGCGGGCAGGGTCGAGGCCGCCGCCTCCTCCGACCCCGCACCCTTGGCCTCGTCCTCCTCCGAGCCGTAGAAGGCTTTCTCCGGGTTCTCCTCCAGCAGGGATTCCTGGAAGAGACAGACGGGCGTGGGCGCCGCCCCGGGCGCCGCTCCTCCCCGGGACGGGGCCCACTTACGTTCTGGGTGGGGCTCAGGAACTGCGTGCGGGCGTAGCGCGTGAGCATGCTGATGATGACCACCTGGCCCCACTCCTCCACGTCGATGAGCAGGTTGCACAGTTTCCGGTAGTTTTTGTGTATCAGGTCGATGCGCTCTGGGCAGACCTCCTCGAAGGCCATCACCACACTGCCCGCCACCAGCTGGGGAACGGACAGAGCCAAGAGAGGGTGACCGTGAAGGACAGAAGGGCCATTGTCTGTCACCACCCATCCCGGTGTGCCCATATACACGCACCGTGGTCTTGTCCGCCAGAAGCTTCTCAATGACTTCTATCAGCTGGTCCTTCTGGTCAGAGTCCAAACTGAGGGGGAATTGGGGAGGGGAAGTTGATCCCCGCCAGCCTTCCCAGCGTCTGCCCAAGCCATGCTCACCTCCTGCACCCCAACCTTACTCAAAGAAGTGTGAGCCCCACCTCCGTTGTCCTTCATCTGTCAGTTCCCCAAACTGTCTTAAACCCTCTGAGGAGCAGCCTGCAAGACTTGAGAGAGGCCAGGGGCGTGCTGGGGGCTTGGGGCGTACCTGTAGAGTTTAGGGATGGCATGGGCAGCTGTTTTCCGCACATAGGGTGACATGTCCGAGGCGGCTTCCTTGATGGCTAGCATCATGATGGGCACTATGATGGGCACGCGGATGCTAGAGAGGACACGGAGGGCACTGGCACGAATCAGCTGGTTGGGGTCCTAGGAGCAGAGGTGGAGGCAGAGCCATGAGAGGGCACCAGGTGCCCTGATGGGGGAGGCCACAACTTTGGAAGTCACTGTCCCCAGCTACCACCAGCTCTTGCTTCCCTGCCTCCTGACCTGAGCCTGGATGATGTGCCAGTGCTGGCTACCTGGGGGGACATTGAGTCTTGGCTCTGGCTGCAGAAATCTGACACCTGAATAGGTGTTGCAATGGGCAGCTTCACTGTCACAAAGTGAAAAACATTCAGACACCTAAAGGTCCTGCAACACCTGCAATACCTCCTGTTCCTTGCGGGGGGGAGGGGGGGTGTCTCTGTGTTTACGCCTGAGGTGAGAGTCCACCAGACGCAAGATGGTCTCCATTCCAAAGAGTTCATCCTTGCATTCCTCTCTCCCAGCAATCGCTCAAAAGCTGCTCTTCTTCGACAGTGTTTAACAGAGTAAGTGTGTAGACCCCTCCTCTTAACTCCTGTGACATCCTGTACAGACCTTATAAACATTAGACACAATGTATTGTGACCATGAGGCTTAGGACTATCTTCCCACTAGCAGCAGCAGCAGCTATAAACTACAGGCCTACTTTGGAGATATTGCAGGTTGGGTTCCAGACCACCACAATAAAGCAAGTATCGAACTAAGCGAGTCGCACAAACTTCTTGGTTTTCCAGTACACATAAAAGTTATCTTTACAATATTCTGTAGTCTTTTGCATGCAATAGCATTATCTCTAAAAAGCAATGTACATTCCTTAATTTAAGAATATTGCTGGCCGGGCGCGGTGGCTCACGCCTGTAATCCTAGCACTCTGGGAGGCCGAGGCGGGCGGATTGTTTGAGCTCAGGAGTTCGAAACCAGCCTGAGCAAGAGCGAGACCCCG
>RJWJ010013420.1:0-39906 GCA_004363605.1 Indri indri | reverse complement strand
TTCAGCATATTATGGGGGTACAGATGTTTAGGTTACGTATGTTGCCCTTGCCCCCCCTCCCCCGCCAAGTCCGAGTTTCAAGCGTGTCCATCTCTCGGATGGTGCACATTGCACTCTTTGTGTATACATGTACCCGTCTCCTCCTCCCCCTCCCCCCTGCCCGACATCCAATAGATGTTATTCTTGTATGTACACTTATGTGTTGATCAGTTAATACCAATTTGATGGTGAGTACATGTGATGCTTGTTTTTCCATTCTTGGGATACTGTGGTGAAGTATCTTGATTACCAAAATTTACTATCAATGGTACAAATATATATATGAGAGAATAAAGCAAATAACTGGTAAAACACTACCAATTATCAAATTTGGGTGAAGGATATTGTCCTCTTTCAGCTTTTCTGTATATTTGAAAATTCCTAATTTAAAAGTTGGATGGGGTAGGGAGAACTCTAGTTGAAAAAATTTCAGGTGACAACAAAGCTGATTATAAGGCAAAGAGTTCATCACTAATGGGACCACAAAGTGCTGTCTTCATACCAGGTGGAAGAGTGAGCTGAACTTCACTAAAAATTATACTGGCCCGTGGTTAGTTGGCTTAAACAAATTGGTCCTATGAAAGACTGCATGATGGTGATGGTGGATGATCAGGTAATCTTCCAGGACAAAAGGTAGCTATGGACTTGACAGATAAGCTAGGGCCCTAAGAGGAAGGAGGAAGACAGAAAGGTAAGCAAGAGAGGCATCTTCAAAAGGGCAGAAAACAAATCCAGTCAAGGACTTGTTTCCTTATCAGAACTACACATGGAGCAAACTCTTTGGTGCCCTTTCATTGTAACAAGTATCTGACACAGAAGAATAATTTATATGTGAACAATTTAATGAAATTCATGTATGCATTCAAAAGGCTAAAGAAACAGAATTGGAGGTAAAAATCACAAGCTGTGAATGGCTCAGATATTACCACCAGGAAAACAAAACATTGCCTCCTTGACCAAGGAAGGGGGAAGTTATTAAACAGCTGTGTCAAGAGAATGGCCTTCAGAACTTCACTATCTCTATCCTCTTAATTTAATTAAACAAGAAATTGGTGGTAGCATCAATATCTAAATTATTCATGTATTATATATTAACATATTAAAAGGACAACTTGAAAATTCAAGCTGTATCCTTATAATTTGTGTACTTTCCTGATTGTGTTATATTTCAGTGAAAAGTGGACTAAAACAAACAAACAAACATAAAGAGAGTCTTAGAAAGTCCAAGTCTTAGAAAACAAACACTTGTTCCCTTGTCATGGCATGTTCTTTAACACATTGACTGCCACACAAAGAAACCAGAAACTTTTCCTTGGGGCCACAGTGTTTTATTACAGAAATAGAATAAAAACTTCAAGTGTAATTTGAAGGTAAACATAAACAGAAAGATGAAATTTGTAGACTTCTATTCATTTAATTCAAGTTTTTAGAATTAAATTGTCAATATTAATTATAACAATAAGAACACCAACAAGTAAGATTTTATTAATATATATGCTTCATGGAGCCCCAGGGTCAAAACTAGAGTGAGTTAAACATTAATACAACTCTCATGGCAGTTAATGTGTTAATATAGGTTTTCAATTGCATACATTTCCAAGACACACAGCAGGTGGATCTTGTGGTTCTTTTTCAGGCACACCTATGTATCTGAGCACTAAAGTCAAAGAGATGCCAATACTCATTCAGGAATATATTTAGAAGGCTTAGCATCTTTTATGAGCAAAGCAAATCCTCACAGTTTTCATAAAGGAGAAAGGTTTGATATCTAGTAGTCAAGAACATACACGTAATACAATAAATTTCCCATGGTTCTTGGGTTTTCCAAAGAAGTAAAGCACAAAATAAAGATGGGAGGTTCTAAATGTCTTTCTCACAGAACAACAGTAAGATCAGACTAGAGCCTCAAAGTCTTCACTAGAAAGCTGTCAGGTAACTATGGACAGGTATGACTCCTGTGTGACTTCTGTGTGACTCCTCTCACACAGAATAAGGTCTTACAGACTGTAGGGATAGCAGGCCTGGCTGTGTTATTTTTCAGCTAATGGGGGTTTTGTGCCTGGTAGCCACAGATAACCAGGCTTATCTGGGTGTTGCTTGGGGGTAAGGACAGTTGCTTTTGCAGAGAATATTTAGGAGGCAATTATGGTTTAAACTCTGAATAGCCAAATGGCAGCTCTAGGTAAGTTCCTGATGGGACAGACGCTGCTACAGAGAGCTGAACTCACATAAACCACAGGTAGGCTTTCTTGCTGCTAATAAGCAGAAGACCGGTAGTGACAGTGATCTCATTTCTCTTCACTTCGGGCTTCCAGGTGCAGACTCCAGATCTTCTGGTGGCTCTGCTACCAACCCGGGGTCTCCCCATGAAGATCTGGTCTGTGTCCAGCCTTTCCAACCCCCCAGAAAGGCTAGAGATTTGAGAGACCCCTGGGCTAAAGATGCTAGCCACTCTGTACCTATTTAAGTCAAGAGTTAACTCGCTGATTCACTGAGCACCTACTACGTGCAGGGTGCGTGCAAGGTGCTAAGATCACAAAGCCCAAGGCAAGCTGATGCTAGCTATGAAGAGGGGAGGAAGTGTGGAGGGCAGGGGGAAAATAGGGGGAAACAAAGCACAGGGAATGCAGGCATTTAGGAGGCCAAGACAGGATGAAGGATTCAGAGTCCTAGTTCTGCATGGTGGAGGATAGGGTGTGTGTTCAGGAATGATGGTGTGAGATCAGGCTGATCATGAAGGACCTTTGGTGAAAAGCTGGGGAATTTATTTTTATCCTGTAAGCAAATGTGGGACTTCAAGGAGAAGGTCAAACTGGTGTGTTTGGAAAGATTAGGCTTATCTGGAGGTGGGGTGATGTCAAATTATTGCAGGAACTGGGTAAGAAGTGCTAAATCAGAAGGAATAACAGCGAAGACGGAGTCAGGTATTGAAGTAGGTAAAATCTACAGGTCCTGTCAACCAACTGAATGAGGAATGAGTAGGAAGAAACGTATTTTTTTTTTTTTTTTTTTTTAAAAACGAGATCTGTTGCTGCCGTCCTTATAGAGCATTTGTGTGTCGGGAACGGTTAGCACTTTACATGGATGAGACCCCCTACCCTCAGATCCTCCAACAATGCAGGTCTGAGCTCCATGTTACAGCTGTGGAACCTGAGCCTTAGTGATCACACTGTTTGCCCATCATTACCCACACATGAAGTCTGAGCACAGCACCCAGGTTACCAATTTGGGCTCCTAGCTGAGGGGCAGAGTCCTTCATAAGTCAAGTTTTAGACATAATGAGTTTGAAGCATGAGAAAGCAGGACCTACGGGTGGGAGTTACTAAAGTGAAAAACAGAAATGACACCTGATAGAGGACCATTTTCTCCACTTGTGTTGAATGACTGGATTCTTGCAGTCCTTTTGGCCACTTGCCAGAAGGTTAGTAAAGTTGGGAGATGAAGAGAATCCAACCTGAAGTCAAAACACCTGGGACTGAAACTCTGAGGTTGAGTTTATCAATAAAATGAGAAAATAATAATGTCGATCTCCTGAATTTCACATGAAGATTAAAGAGATAAAATGTGTGAAACAGTTAATGTAAACCCTAAAAAAATACAATTATTTATGTTTGTATAGATGTATTTGCCATATTAGGCAGGTAAGGGGAAATGTTTAAAAAAAAGTGACAGTTCCTGAAACTCAAGCCACCTCTGGGGAGGTCACACAGCTTTCTTAGTCTGTTATAACTAAGCCAGGTGGTCACAATGATCTCGTCAATCTTGACATGAACAAAAACAAATTAAGCTAATCAGGACTGAAAAAATAAATGAAGAAAGGATCCGTAGCTAATCCCAAACCTGGCCCCACCTTCATATAAGTCTACTGCAATAAGGAGTTCCTTTAAGTTAGAAAGTGCTCAATTAATGTAGTTAATGACATATTAACTGGCTATTTGACAGTAAACACAAATGACACGACAGTGATCCTATAGAAGTAGAACACAGTATGTACAGAGCTGAGAAATCTAGAAATTGCGGGACGGTTTCTGGGCATGGATTTCTAGTTTGTGGCGCAGATACCAATTACATAACATGGGGCAGAACAAGCCTTTTTTGTTTTTTGCCAATTAGCTTACACAGCACCTAGGCTATGAGGAAATATCTAGTTATCCCCTGAGAGCACAAAGTATCCAGTCAACTTTTAAACTCAACACAGCCTGAGGAAACCACATGCAGTCACCTTTCCATTTTACACCCCTGAGACGCCACTAGAACCGTTTGATTGGGGAGTTCAAATGTGAGACAGAACACCTTCACAAAAGACCAGCATGCAAGGCAGTAGCATTATCGCTGGCTGGACTCACTAGTTACCAGCAGGCGGCCAGAGATGTTTCAAATCCCAGAAAATATTTCCATGAAATGAAAGGTTTTGGGTATTAAATGTCTTCCCCTTTAATATGAACAAACATTTTCCACCAGGGGCTTGAAAGTCAAAAACCATTAAGAAAAAGATTCATTCTGCAGTACCTCCTCTGGGGTCGCTTCTCATTGTCCCAGACCTCCTGCTTCAGGAAAAGCAGTAATAACACACAATGAGGCCACCAAGGTGGACTTGGGAAACAGAACAGGGTTGCAGCTGCTGCCATGAGACTGCCTGAGCCAGCACGGATGGCCTTCAAAAGAAGGATAAACAAACTCTAATTTACCTTCCTAACAACCCTCCCCTGCTGAGAAAGCCAACCCTTCAATTTACTTGTCCTGAGCCAAGACCTTTCCAGAAAGAAAAGTCTACCTGCACAATAATAATAAATGCTCCCAGTGACTTTATAGAGCCAAGATCCAAAGGTGCTAATGATACTATTATCTTTCCCCCTGGGTTCCAAAAGCCACCAAACTGACAAGGACAGAGGTTTATGAAATAGGAAATGTCTGAGGTGCTGCCTTTGGGATTTTTTTTTTTATCACTTGTGACAGTTTTAGTTTGTGAACAGCTAGGTTTCCTTCCATTTCAACACAGATTTGTTTTTGGGTGTTGTGTTATGCAAGCCAGTAGGAGGGATTGCTGTCCTCTGAGGTACCCAGCAATGAACAAATAATTAGAAAGCAATGCAGTGTTCTGCTAGCAGACCGGGCATATCACTGGGGAAATGATCAGATCCCCAAACTACAAACACAATTATTAGGTTGAATCATAAGAAAATGCCATTTTATAGGTCAGAAATATCAGCAATTTCATATGGTTTAATCTATATGGGAATCGGAGTTTTTTATTGCTTTGTTTCCAGTCTCAAGTTAAATGCAGAGCAACAGTATCCAAAGTGTCTACTCTGACCCATAAAACCCTGCATGATCTGGGCCCCAGCCCCTTCCACGCTTACCTCCTCCCACCTCCCCAAACATACAAACTTGTATCCACCCCAAGGCCTTTGCACAGCTCTCCCTCTGCCTGAAACTCTTCCCTCAAGCCTCTTGTGTGGTTAGTTCCTTCTCATGTCATAGGACACAAATGTGACCCCCTCAAAAGAGGTTTGGTCCGGACCATTTTACCCGCTACTTTCTAGCCCAGCACAGCCCAACAGGAATGCAATGAGAACCACATATGTAATTTTTTATTTTCTAGTAGTCACATTTTTCAAAAGTGAAATCTTTCTCTTTTGGCTTTTTAAAGTTGTGGTAAAATATACCTAAAATTTGTCATTTTAACTAGTTTTAAGTGTACAGTTCAGTGGCATTAAGTACATCCACATGTTGTGCAACACCAACACCACCCACCTCCAGACCTCTTCATCATCCCAAACCAACACTCTGTACTCATGAAACAATAACTCCCCATTCTCCCTCCCCTCAGTTCCTGGTACCCACCACCCCACATCTCTGTGAATTTGACTATCCCAGGTACCTCATAAGTGAAATAATATAGTACTTGTCCTTTTGTGTCTAGCTTATTTTACTTAGCATTCATTTTGATAATATATTCTATTTAACTGAATACATAAAAATTTATTCTAAGATGTAATCAATGAGATTATTTTGTATTTTTCATACTAAGTTCGAGTCCCCGTATATATTTTACACTTTACATTTCTCAATTTGGACCGACTACATGCCAAGTGCTCAATGAATACATGTGGCTTAGTGGCTATCCCAGTGGACAGCACAGGTCTGTTTTGTTAGTTTGTTTTGTTTTCTTCATTTGCCTTTCTCCATCTGAAATGACTTTTTTCTTTATAAGTCTACATACCACTCTATCTCCCTTCAGCCAAATACAAGTTCCCCAAGGGCAGAACTTGTGGGTGTCTTTCCCCCTCCTCTAAGCCAAGCGTGTATTAAATATAATACAATCATATAAACATTTCTAGACAAATGTCTTTAAAGCAGACGCTTTTGGAAATGGCTCTGTCTCCAAAATATCCCTGTGATCCTGTACTATCCTGAATAGAAGCATCTCTGGAGACTATTAGTAATCATTCCCTTTGTACAGGAAGACTAAGCAGCAGCTTGGGACAGGAGCCGAAAGCCTGGCACCAGACCTGCCTGGTTCTGCCACTTATCAGCTGTGGGATCTCTCTGAACCTCAGGTTCCTCATCTATAAATTGGGGATGAAAGCAATAGTGCCTACCTCTTGGCAGGGCTGCCAAGAGCATTAAATCAGTTAATATTTATAAAATACTTTGATCAGTAACTAGCACTTAGTAAGTGCCCTGAGTGTTGGTCAGATCAATAAATCACACTAATGTTTTCCTGTTGCTATTTCAAGGGTGACTTAGTACTGCTCTGGGCAACTCTCCCTTGTGTACAAGTCCCTCTACACAACAGCGTCAGGATTCCTTTCCCAGAGAGCACACGTGCTCACCCCAGCCCCACCCTCTATAGCATTAACAGCCCTACTGGTCCAGGACCCAGTCTGAACTCCCCAGCAGGGCAGCCAGAAGCAGGGAGGAAAGTGAAGGACCTGTGAGAAGACACCCAACTTCCCGTGCCTCAGGTTCTTCATCTATACAATAGAGTAATAATAGTACCTATTTCATGAGTTGTTGAAAAATTAAGTTAATATTTGCCAAGTATCTTCACGTTGGCTAACACACAGTGAGCACTCAATAAATACCATCCAGTATTATTAAAGCGCCCTCCACAACTGGACTCCGACTTTTATAGCTTCACCTAAATTCATCTAGCAAATATTTAAGCACCTACTATGTACTAAGCACTGTGTCTGTGTGGTTCTTGCTCTTACAGGAGCTTACAGTCAGGTGGGCGAGACAGATAAGAGCCAGTAATAAGCCAGTGGGGAGGTGCTCTGCTAAGGGTGGTGCACTGTACTCCAGGACCCCACAGCAGGGGAACATAATCCAGTTCTGGGGTGGCGCTCAGGGAAGGTGTTTCATGGAGGAAAGTTTATCTAGACTGAGAGTACAAGAAGAAGGAAGAAGGCAGAGTGAGCATGAAAGAACATTCTACCACTCTTATCCAAGTACCAGCCATACGAAACTTTCCTTCCTTGACACCCAGTGACTTTTCACTACTCTTCATACCTCTTACTTGCATTGCACTGAGTTACGTGGGCCTACCCTAAACAGACAGTTCCCCATTTACCTGTTTCCCTACCATGAAGCAGTAAGTGTTCACTGAATGAATTTACTCTTCCCCTAGTTTCTCTCAGGACTAAAGATTCACATATCCGAAATGGTGGCCTGAGCTATGGGACCAGGACTGTGCTAACCAGCTCCCAGGTTCAGCAGGCCACACTCAGTTTACAGTATCTGACCAGCTCACATTGTCCAAACTTGCAGATACAAGAAAGGATGGCACTAACTTTGTCTCTGTGGTATTTATTTCTAACTATGCATCAAGAACTCTAAGTAAGGCTGGAGTGGTGGCTCATGCCTGTAATCCCAGCACTTTGGGAGGTCGAGGTGGGAGGATCCCTTGAGGCCAGGAGTTTGAGACCAGCCTAGGCAACACAGCAAGACCCCATCTCCACAAAAAGTTAAAAAATTAGCCAGGTGTAGTGGCACACATCTGAAGTCCCAGCTACTCGGGAGGCTGAGGTGGGAGGGTTGCTTGAGCCCAGGAGTCCGAGGTACAGGCAAGTTACGGCACCTCTCTGACTCACATTCATCACCCCTCCAACTACCTTGTCTCTCTAGCTAATTCAGACAGAGCTTTGGGACTCCGTCACCAAGCCCTAATGCAACTGTTTTAGCAATTGAACAGTTGTTCAGTGTCTCTCACAGGTTTTGGTTATGTTTTAAAGGATCTTATCAAAACAAGATTCATTCAAGCTATTCCTCCTTTTTGTTTAAAGTGAACAATTTTGGGTTGGCCAACAATTTTATTCATTATGGTTAACATTTCATCTTCCACCCCCGCAAGATGTATTCTTTCACCACAAGATGTGCCTCAGGTAATTAAGAAGTGCTGAGGAAGAGAGGAAAAACCCACAGGCTTTACTGGAAACAGAGCATTTACCTGGCTCAAACCTTGCACAACTTTGTAATACAAAACAAACAAAATTGAGGCAGTTCTCCTTTAAGTTCACTGATGCTAAAACACAACAATAAGCTTTCCTGCCATGCACGAGGTGAAGAGCCAGTAATTATTTAATATAAGGAAACACAGGGGAAAATATGGACCTTCTAGTGTGCACCAGACCTGGGTTTGAACAACAGCAACACTTTATAGGAGTCTCCTCTTCTGCGAGATGAAGATAATACCACTACCTTCCATGGTGTTATGGTAACCGCCTGCACAGTAAGCGGCCAGCAGTGCCTGGTACACAACAGGTGCTCAACAGACGTGACTTCCACTTCACTTCTCAGATCATGGGTGGGTAATGAAGGTTTTATGGTAAAAATAAATTCAGGAAAAAAATATCTATGACAACTAAATTATTCTTGTGAATTCTTAATCAGATTAAAGGTGGCAGAACATGCCAAAAATTAAGACTCTTATAATAAGATGCCATTTTCTCTTCAAACTGCCATTGAGAAATGAGAATTGAATCTCTTTGCTACCAAAATTCTTGAAGTTTGGCTTTGATTACACTTTGAATAGAAACTGTTATAGCCATGAAAGCTTACTAGTAAACTATCACTTGTGTCAACTTTAGAAAATAGAGATATACTTGAACATACACGTAAACACAACCCTCCCTAAATATAAATGCTTACAATGGGATTGAAGTATGAAAACAGGGCTCATGCTTCTCAAATTACAAGGTCAGAGTGATTAAAAAAAAAAAAAAGAACAATCTTAGAGAAACTAAGAACAATCAGCAAAAATATTTTTGGTATGTATATATGCTTGCCAGTTGTATCTCACATAAAACTGGCAAGTACGAGTTATCATAAAGGCTCCTTTAGACATGAAAATATGCCCAAATAAAATCTGTTATGGTTAACATTTCACTATTTGCCCAGATATGTTGTACATAGAATGCTTGAAAATTCTTGCACAATACTCCTTATCATTCTAATGAATTACCTGTAGTGTTTGCTTCCAGAGATATCACACATTAATGGTCTTATAACTCCATAGCACTGTAACAAATTAAACACTCTTAAATAATTAAAAAACATTTAAAGGCCATGGGAGAGTTTAAGTGTTTAAATTCATGAATTTCCCAAGGTCAACTCCAATGTTCTTACATGACATGCATTTTCAATTTAAAATTCCACATTTCTTTAAGAGAAGCATCTAAGAAGCCCATGATAAAGTCAGCCAACAAGGACAATAACCATGATAAACCACCAGACCGTTCAGTTAGCTGCTTTACATCCAGGACATGCTTTTGTATCATCCCAGTTAATGCTTGCTTGGCAGACCGGGCAGCAGTGACCATCCACATTTTACAGGAGGGAAAAGGACTTCGAGTCTAAGGTCCTGCCCAAGACCGCACAGCTAGTAAGTGGTGTATAGGGCAGGAAAGGAGGAGGACTCAAACCCAGGTCTTCAGAGTGGCACGTCCACTAACAGTATGAATCTTCTGTGGGGTTAACAACTTAGCTATGCCATCTGGTTGCAAAACTCTTAACACCACAACTCCCTGATCATTGATCACTCAACTGCCTATTCCTGGACCCTTCAACTCCCATCCCCAGGAGTATGGCCACTGCATCCAAATTGTATCCGATTTCTTCACTGCAGTTATCTATGCAGCCTTTCCAATCAGGTAAGCAAGCCTTACGAAGGGAATGCAGTCCTCCTCAATCCACGTGTAATGTAGGTATGACTAGCAGCAGGGGAAACTGAGACACGGACACAAAGTAACATGGTCAATACTGTAGCTACTGAAGCAACTGCTGTTGGGGTCCCAGATTTTCAATTCTCTGTCCCCCCCATGCAATATTTCCCACCACGTCTCTACCCTAATACAAGACCATGGATACATATAGGGTTTATGTATGTTAAACTATTTATCCAAAACCCTATTAAGACTCAAACTAAATTCATTTCTTCAGCACAGAGAAAGAAGATTCTTTTCAGTACAATGATCCTGTAAGACCCTGAGATATCTTCTGAATCAAAGATTAAGTCATATTTAAGATGGTCTCAGTGTGATTTATCAGAACCTCATTGTACTCCACCTATACAATGAGATTGGACTCGAATACCTCTAATAAAGTTTTCACCTTAGAAAAAAATTGAACTTTCAAAAATTGATTAATTCACAAACAATTACAGACTCACCTAAAGAGGCTAACACTAAACAGATATCCCATTTCTACAACAAACTTCGGAAATAAGAGCTGAATGTATTCATGCGTATTCTCATTTGAGGATAATAAACTGTAACTAAAATACTTGTTATGTTTCATGCCTTTAATGCACATGCTTAACACACTGTAATTTTCCTAAATATTACTTTCCTCAATGTACAATTTTTAAAGAATAAATAAGTATGCCTGGGCCAAAAGGGATACCCCATTGCTAACTCATCAAAATTTATGAAGCAAAGTAAAGACTGTACAGACATTGACTAAAATGCAACAGTAGACAATTCAGTTAGTTTTCTAAATGATCACAAAGCTCAACTCCCAAAACAATGGGTAATGTGCTTTCCAACCAAGGCACTGGCAGGGCAGACTTCATCACTTACCTATAGGAAGGAATAACACTTTTAAGATGAACTGCAGAAAAAATGCTTTTAAAATGAACTACAGAAAAAAATCTGGAATCTCAAGACATTTCCTTGGAAAGTTTTATTTCAAGTCAGATATAAAAAGTTCAGAGGTATGTAGGAAAACATTTTCGGTGCAGTCACCAATCAGAGAGCACTCTACACACTTTCACTTCTGAATCCTTCACAAGAAAAGTTTCATTACATTGGAGGTCCCTTACCCCTCCTCTATGTGAGGCTAATCCACATGCAACCAACACAGCTCTATGCTCAAGGGACCACAGCCTAGACTAGCAAAATGTAATCACAATGAGAAGTGAAAAATCTATTAGGTAATGACTATCTTCTTAAAAAATTCCAAATGCCCTACTCAAATCATATTCGCCCTTGAACATTCCATTCCCTTGCAAAGTTAAAAGTACTAAAGTGCCTCTAATAGGCTACAGGCCCGGGTAGAAGCCATGGCCACAACGACTTCCCACCCCTCCTTCCCTACCACCACTGATGATGGTACAGGTGGCTGACACTTTTGTTTTGAATGAGATGAGGGAATGATCTCTACACTGAACAGTAAGACAAAAGTGTAAAACATTTTACCAGTACAGGTCTTTTAAAGACCTGAGTCTTTAAAAGGGTGTAATTACCAAGCCATCAAGTTACAAGACTATGTCTAGATCTGGTAACAGCAGAACAACCAAGATGCTGGCATACCTTGGCTCAACTGCCTTTGGAATACAGGCCTATAGTTTGGTAATTGGCAGTTGACAGGCTGTAGGGCCTGTTGGTCTGTAATAACAGTGTAGCCATCAGAGGCTCATAGCTAAATATGGTAAGTGTCCTCATCCAACATGTGGAGAGGAAACAGAAGTTTAACCAATTCAACAGTAGTTTTATAAACAAAGGGCCTGTCAGCTGAAACAAAATAGGAGCTCAAAATGTATTTGTGGGCTGGGGGCGGTGGCTCACGCCTGTAATCCTAGCACTCTGGGAGGCCAAGGCAGGAGGATGGCTTGAGCTCAGAAGTTCAAGACCAGCCTGAGCAAAAGCAAGACCCTGTCTCTACAAAAAATAGAAAAATTAGCCTGGCATGGTGGTGTGTGTCTTATAGTCCCAGCTATTCGGGAGGCTGAGGCAGGAGGATGGCTTGAGCCCAGGACTTTGAGGTTTCAGTGAGCTATGATGTCACCACTGTACTCTAGCCAGGGTGACAGAACAAGACTCTTGTCTCAAAAAAACAAAAATGTATTTAATGTTCAAAACAATTTTAGCACTGTTGTACATAAATCCAATGCACAGATCTGAATAACCAACAGCCTCCTTATGAATTACATGTGTCTTTTAAGCAAGATGCATCAGAATAGGATTGCTTAGATGAATGGTTCTCAAGGGGGGCTCCGGGGGCCAGTAGCAGCAGCAGCATCACCTGCACACTTGGTAGGAATATAAATTCTCAGGCCCCACCCCAGACCAAATGAATCACAAATGCTGGGAGTTGGGCCCAGTGACATACATGGTAACAAGCATTCCAGGTGGAGTGTGATACATACTTAAGTTTGAGAACCGCTAGCTTAGAAGTCTGAGAACAAAGACACACAAGTGGAGAACTACAAGATATTTATAGGCAACGAGGAATGGAGAGCACTCAGCGTAGTTAGGTAACAAAGAGCATAAGAGGACGTACTAGAAATAAAGATGAAAGGCAGGTAAGAGCCAGGAAATTCAAGACATTAAGTGCTAGCCTAGGAAGCCCAAACTCTAAGTGAAAATTGGGAGCTCTTGAAAAGAGGCAGGAAGTGAAATTGTCCGAATGGCAGGTTAGGAAGAGCTGGGAAGATCAGGTGGAATAAAGCTGATCTGAGCAGGCTGCATACACGCAAGGCAGGGATGCGCAAGGTTCTCGAACTGGAACCTTCACCAGGACGTGGCAACACAGACGTCTCGCTGGACTGTGTGAGGAACCAACAACGTGTGTCAAAGGAAAATGTCCATCAGGTGGCTAGAATAATGGGACAGCAACTAGAGAAAGAAGAGAGCCAGAAAAACAAATTAAGGGTGAAGTGTGTGAAAATGATAGTCTAAAGCCAGGAAGTCAGGTGACACTCCCACGAGGGAAGGAATGTAAAGGAAAAAAAAGAACAGAATTCTACTGTGAACATATCTCCTCTCTCAGTCACTAGCCTGTCCCTAAATTAACCATGGCCTCCACAGGAGAATCATCCACATCCCCAAATGGGAAACCAGGAATGTAGGTTAGCCTGGAGTTATGGAAGAAAAATGGTTAATTTAAGCACAAAAGCTTTGCTTGAGACAACACTGATTTTTAGTTTTCACTAGAATTAAGAATTGAAGGTGGGGATTACCGATTTTAATTGTTTCAATGGAATCCCCGGTTCTAGCAGTTACACAAAACATCGCTTTACCTTGTCAGAATGAGTGGGTTGCAAATGAGGAGGCTGCGGAAGAGGAGAAAATGAGAAAAGTGCTCACTCCCACAGCGATCGAGACCCCCGGGAGAGCCCCCCGGTCAGCCCCCTGCCAGCCAGTCTTCCCCGGGCGGACCACGGCCTTCGGAAGACCTGCCAAGGGCAAGCAAGGGAGGCAGCTCCAGTAGAAGAGGCCACCTCTGTGCATCCTTAAGTCACAAAAAGGTTGTGGACCAAAGAAAGACAACAGATCTTTGATAAAGGAGCAAAGGCTGTTCAGGGGAGAAAAGACAGTCTTTTCAACAAATGGTGCTGGAACCACTGGGCATCCACGTGCAAAAAGGAAATGAATCTAGATTCAAACTTTATACCCTTCACAAAAATTAACTCGACATGGATCACAGACCTACGTGTAAAAGGCAGAACTATAAAACTCCTAGGAGATTAACATAGGAGAAAATATAAATGACTTGGGTATGGCAATGACTTTTGAGATACGACCCCAAAAGCATGATCCATGGATGAAATAATTGATAAACTAGACTTCATTGAAATTAAAAACTTCACTTCAAAAGACAGTGCCAAGAAAATGAGAAGAGAAGTCCCAGACTTGGAGAAAATATTTGCAAAAAACGTATCTGACAAAGGACTGTTATCCAAAGGTTGTATAGCAAGTGGTCCGCCCTCTCACTTAATGGGGCCACCTGGCCACTCTTAACTAGTATTTATTTGGCTTTCGCTTCATCTTTCCTCCCTTTCCCAGCCCCCCTGAGCTTTGTTCTTAGCAGGATCCTTTCACCACTGGCACTCAAATATTTCCCACAACAATGCATCTCAAATAAAGGAAAACAACTGGGAAAACAGATTTGGTAAGGAAGAAATTTGCTTTTTAGACACAGTTACAACATTTTTGTTAAATCTATTAAGAGATGCTGCACTGTCGGGCCATTTAACAACTATGAAATAAACAATAGCGGTATCGAGTGGCCTGTGAACAACAGCTATCTGGAGAATAAACTCAATCAAGGCCACCCCGCACACCCTGTACAGTGAGGCTGCTGAGAATCCCCACTCTCCCACGTCCTTGGGGAACCCAGTGCTTGTTTATACGAGGGTTCTGCAGTGTGCAGGCCCCGGGGGTATTGCCACAGTAGGAAAGGTACTCTGGTTATGTGTTCTTCCTCTCACCAGCTCTGTCTTGAAGGCGTACCAGTCTTCATGTCTTCTGCGTGTTAGACGTACATACAATTTCATACCTAGAAGAAAATCGCCTTTGCTTGGGCAAACACATACTGGGCACACTTTTACACTTCACATGGACAACACGACATACTGGAAAATTAAAGAGTAAACAAACACACCTCAGGCTGACTGGCCATATTTTCCTGCCTGTGTGTGGAACTGCTTGGCCCAGTTTTGGAGAGCTATTTTCCTATTTTCTCTTTTTAGATCAAGGGGCTCTTAACCTGGCATAGGGACGTATTGATAGTTTGAAGGGATCCATGAACCTCCTGATTTTTTTTTTTTGTAAAATCAAGTGTATGTGTATATCTTTCCTCAGATTCTCAAAGGGGTTTATGATCCATAAACAGCAATAAGTACGACTACACTAAGTTCCACGGGGAAGTCCTGAAAAACTCCTTCCATCTTAAAAGTCAAACCGTAAAAATCACATACATAATAAAACCACTGTCTTAAAAACATAAAATCTGCCCTTTCCTATCCAAACATTTATTATGCATTTTATTATGTTCCACTATGAGACCATTTAATAAAATAATTCAGACACACACCTTCTATGGAACAATTAAGTCGTAGCACTTAACAAAACACTTTTCAATAAATATCGTTTAATCTTCACAATAAGCTGTATCATTCATGTTTTACAAATACAGAGACAGACTACACAGTTAAGAAATTTTCTGAAGGTCACAGTACCAGCACGCTGAGGTTTGAACCATCTTCTGATGCCAAAATCCATGGTAACATTCTGTAAAATACTAGTTTCGAAAGACCCCAATTGGACTACAGAGAAAAATTAGATCAGTGGTGGCCTAGGGCTGGGAGGGGTGACTGCTAATGGACACGAGTTCTTCGGGGAGGTGATGAAAAAGTTCTAACATTACATTGTGGTGATGGTTTCACAACTCTGCATATACTAAAAACCACTGAAATGTATCCTTTTTAAATGGATGAATTATATGGTGTGTAAATTACATCTGAATAAAGGTATTTTAAAAAATCAGTTGAAAATTGAGGAGGAAAATAAATTCTCGATGTTTTGTCATTTTTAAAAGTAGTAATACTCAAACATTGGGCCCAGGTGTTTTGTTTCCCCAGGTGTTTACAATGCACTTCCCATTAGGACGTTCGGTACTACCTGGGAGAGAAGAGCTGGCTTACCATCCCTGGAATGATGCCAACTTGGTGAGAATTCTGCTGAAGAACTCGAGTTTCATCTATCCCTTTCTGCAGAATGGGGATCACAATATGTGCTTGCACTCTATTAATTCACAGAGGTATAAAAGTCAAGACAAAACTTAATACTTAAGAAGGTTTAATCACTAAATCATCACTGGCTGTCCACTAACAAGGTAGGAGGGACAAGGCCTATTGGCGGCACTGTTTGGTCTATGGCTATGTAAACAGAAAATTATACCAATGTCATGAGACATACTCATGAACATAGCAAATCAAGCTTCTTCAAACTGCAGCTTCACTGTTCTCTTCAGAAATCTTCAATGGCTTCCTATTACTACTTATTCTATTAAATCCCAAGTCCTGTGCCTGGCCCCACAACCCCATGTCATTTCCCACCCTTTACTGACAGACTCCCTCCACGTGGTGGGTCACCCTCTTCACACTATCTCCCACTCAGTTCCAGGTTAGTGGAGATTCTCCAGCAGCCCCTTCTTTTCTCTCTGTCGAAATTCTAAATCTTTCAAGCCCTTCCTCGAGTTTCACCAGCTCTGCCACTCAGCCCTGACTCTCCTCTCTCATGTCATCACATCCCACACAGTCCCCACTGGCCCTCACATCAGATATGGCAACTTTGTTTCCATCATTAATCCTTGGGGAGATCCCACATAGCAAGCACCAGCCCAGAAGTGAGCAGAAAGTAGACTGAGTCATTAAATTACCGTAAATTTACTCTCCAATTACACTATGCAAAAACAGTCCAAAATAAGCCAGTTCTTCCACTAGCAATCCATGAATAATCTGGAAATTATCTTCATTTGTGACTTTTAAGAAAATGTTTGCATTAAGAGATTTTCACTCAGGTACTTAACTAATGTGTACCACTTAGTTTACTATTACACAGGCTGGTTCACCAAAGCTTTGGTTTATTGGAAAAAAAAATTTCTTTTTCTAAGAGATAGGGTCTCACTTTGCCACCCAGGCTGGGATGCAGTGGTGTGATCATAGCTCACTGTAACCTCTTGAACTCCTAGGCCCAAGAGATCCTCCTGCCTCAGCCTCCCAAGTAGCTGGGACTAAAGGCACATACTACCATACCTGGCCAATTTTTTTTTTATTTTTGTAGAGATAGGGTCTCACTATGTTGTCCAGGCTGGTTTCCAACTCCTGGCCTCAAGCAATCCTCCTGCCTCAGCCTCCCAAAGTGCTGGGATTACTGTCATGAGCCGCCACACCCAGTCACCAAAGCTTTGATTTATTAAAATGCTTCAAAAATGGATCTTGATTTATAGGGACTTAATCCATTTAAAAGTCACATTCATTTATTCATTCGATAACTATTTCTTAGCACTTACTATGTATCAGGAACTTCGTCATAAAACCCTGAGCCTATCTCAGGAGGTGAAATTCAGAAGTTCTTTGTTGTAGGTTTACCTTAAGAAGATTTTCTCCGTATACATCAAGGATGTAACTGAAAACACCTACATAGGCAGCATACGTATCAATGAAGGCCTGCTTGCCACAAAACCATCATTAGCCACCTCCTTTGTTTAATCATTGTTCCTGGTTACCCAAATCTTGAGCCAGAATCACAAATCCCCTCTTCTTTCCCAAGAACCAGGGTAAATCCAGCTCCTTCCCTTTCACCCCATCTCCACCCACCAGAAAAATCTCACGTCTGAACTCTAGCAAACCGTTTCTAAATGACACACAGCTCCACCCTACACTTATAATCTTCTCAACCGCCAAGAACAGAATGGATCCTTCTCTCAGATGGGTTTCATGCAATTAGAACTGCTCTAACTACTCATGCGTACCAATTATGGGCTTTATTTACAAAGTACCCTGAATGTAGACATGGTTTAGACACACCCTAACATCTATCCTCAGGATGAGTTTAATGTACTTGTGTTCCTGCTGTACACATCTATCTTTCTCTAAAAAAATCCTCAGCCTGGCATTCTAGGACCTTCTGACTACACAACGGTCTGTTCTTGGTTTAGGGCAAGTCATCAAAGAGATAAAAATACTGGTCACTAAGAAATGGCACCACTCTTATACAAAGACACCAACTGACCAGACATGTGGCAAAATGTTTAATTGACAAAATCCTAAAACTGGTTAAAGTGATGGGGGGGGGGGGGGTTAAGGAGGAATAATTTCTATGTTTAGTTTCTTTTCTTTTAAACATAATAAAATTTCTAACTAAAGCTAATATGTAGTTAACTTCTCAAAGTATCAGCCCTGAAGAAGGGAACATAAGGGTGGGAAATAGGAAAAAACATGAAAAAATAATCTGAACCATAAACTTTCCAGTAAGTTTGACTTTCAAGTATGTCATTTCATCACATTTACATGTGTGTTACATTTACGTATGTGACATTTCGAGAATTCACTCCAAACAAGCCATATTTTAGCAACCAAAGCTTAAGAAGAAGTTGAAAGGTATAACTTTCACTAAGTTTACCAATTTATTATTCCTCAGGCTAGAAACAGACTGTTCTTAGAGAAAATTCACATGATCTCAAACCTTCCCTGCAGCAGGCAGAGAAGTTAAATCTGTGGATTCATATGGGTGCCTCAGTTTGCACCCATCCTGTACCCAGGGTTGATAAAGGGAGTTTGAAGATGAACAAAGCAAAGATATTAGGGAAGAAAATGCTGTTCCATTTGAAGAGTAAGTTTTATCTGGAACAACTGAGAAGTGGCTCCATTTCCTGAAAACTTTCAAAACCATGAAGCATTACACAAAGCTACAAACTGTTAATCTAGCCTAGTTTATTAAATTCTACCAATGACATAGAGTTTGTGTTAAATACTTGTGTAGCTCCCCTTGTACTGATATTCTCTGCGCACTTTGACCTGGTGGCTTCCAGCAGCTACTTGAATCATTCTGACTGCTCTGTAAACACGAAAGATACAGAAATAAAGACAAGAGAGCTACAGCACTTCACGCCTTGCCTTGTGCTCAATAAATATTGGTTAATTGATTGGAGCTGGAACTAAACAAAACAAAGGATTCCTAATTTGTTCAAATCTGGCCCAGTGCTATACCAGCTACTCTTAATGGATGCTAACTGAATTCCAAGGGCTCCCCAGGATTCTAATGTCTCAGAAAGGAGACTGTATAACTGAAGAATCTGCATCATTCCTTCATTCACTCATCGTTCATTCCTTCAAATATGTGGGTACCTCTTACATGTCAGGCCTCACACTGCAGGCATAGAATACAATGGGTGAAAAACTGGTCAAAGACCCCATTCTTCCAGAGAATGGTCTAGTGAGGGGGACCATCAAGTGACTCAAAAGTAAATCACAGAAAAAAGTGCTTCCAAGGAGAGGGAAGCAGAGTGATGAGAGTGTGCAGTGTGGGAACTTGGAGCATGGATCATGAAGACTTTTGCTTTGACCTGAGGGTAATTAGGCTTAAGTTGGGAAGAAGGAAAGGAAGGAAGAGGGGTAAGAGGAGGGAAGAGAGTTGATGCAGAAACAGCAGCCTATGCAAAAGCCCCTGGAGGGAGGAAGCTGGGCCCATTGGCAAAGCCACGAAGCAGCCTGTGCTGCAGAAGGCAGGAGGTCGGGGAACACGGGGTGAGAGGACAGAGCAGGAGCAGCAGTGGGCAGCGGCCAGACCTGCAGCCTCGGTTAAGGAGTTGTCTTTATCTTACCATAAAAAAGGGGGGAAAAAAACCCCAAAAACCAAAAAGCTTGCTGTAGCCTAGGACAAAGTGGACTGGATGCCCAATCAGAAAACCTGAGCCTGAGTACCAAGTGCCAGCTCAACCACTGAAGGGTGCCTGGCATACTTGGGCCCAATCTCCATCCCAGCAGTGTGTCAACTGAAGACAGTAACACCTTGCTCAGAGCATGGCTGTGGGGAATTAACTGGATAAAAAGTATGTGAAATTGCTTTGTAAAGATAAAGTGTTCAGCAAATTAACAGCACTGTAAGATTACAGATTTTTTTTTCCTAACTAAATGCTGGAACATAAACCATGACCTGCTTAAAACCTGTTTTCCTTTTAAAATCAAAGACAAATTAAAAAAACATGTGACCAAAGCAGTAACAGTTTTAAAAAAGTACCCTGATATTTGAGCTTCACTGCAGGGAATGATATTCACAAAACTCAAGACTTTCTTAAAATTTAGAAGTCAACCTGCATTATTACTTTACAGATGGCAGGGTTCTCAGATGCTTATATATTTCAATATACCAGAATCTTGTATTTTAAGTAATCGCCATGTAAACTTCCCGAGAAAAAAACTATCCTTGGCATTAATCTAGAATTGTATGTCATCTATTATACAGAGCTTAGAGCTATACTAAACAGATTAAGAATCTTTATATAAAATTAAACATAAGTTCAAGTACAAGTGGCTCTGACAGTCTCAAGGCAGTATTCTGAAGGTGAATAATAGAGCATAAAGAAAAGAATAATACTTGTGGTTCTTTAAGATATATAAATTGCTGTATTATTTACTCGACTACTGGTGCATGCAGTTCTTATTGCCAAAAAACAGGAAGAAAAAAAAAAAAAAGAGCCAGAAAGGTGCTCTAAAACTTATGTTAGTGCAAGTTTAGCTTATTTCCACAACTTCCCATTACCCGTATCTCTTCCTAAAAGGAAGATATTAAAGCAACCAAACTTAGTAGACCAAAAACCATAAAATTATTTTATTCAAAAAAGTATAAATTCTGGGTCATTTATAGTTAAAATATGCTGTAGGAATCTTCAAAAATTATTTTAAAAATCAAAATAAAATATTAAAATTTATTCTCATTAAAATAAAAATGCATTCTCATATACAACCTGCATGGATAAAATATATGTTTATACATCAGCTATCAAAATCAAATGCCTGTTATTAATATTTTCTGAAATTAGTACCAACAGAAATATTGGTTTACAGGGGTTGCATCTATTTTAAAAGTTATGCCTCACAAACACATTTCTATTTCAAATATTTATCAGATGAAATTTTATGTCTCTCAGCAATTTCTCCCTCAATGTAAAGAGGTACTTCGTAAAATAAGTGTCAGATTTTTGTATCATTTTTAAAATTTGAAACTTGTATTACATATAATCTCATGCCTAAAACTGCTTTCTTTTCATCAGTCTCATTATAAAACAGCTATTCAGGAATTCCTGAAATACCTACAATTCTTTTTCATTCAATACCAGAAAACTCTCAGAAGCTTAATGAATTGGAGAAACATTACTCTCTAACAAGATGCTTCAAGACACCAGAGGAATTTCATCATTCAGTCTCCTAACTTGGAGAGGGGGTGGTGGTGGATACCACTCTATATGAAAAGTTGAATACACTAAATGATTGTAAAAAATTCCTTCTAATAATATAACTAAGAAAAAAATTGAGTCTTCGAAACAGTATAAAACTACTTTAATTATATGCTATAAATCGGTGACAAAAATCTAAAAACTCCTTTGTCCCCTTCAGTCCTGAATACAGAGGAAGACAGCCTGAAAGTGGATCTATTTAAAAATTTTGTTGAAGTAAAATTTAGGACTCTATAATGATACTGAATCAGAGTAAACTCACATCACACATCAAATGTACTGAACGGATCAATTTTTTTGAAAGGCAAAGTGTAAATTGATTTTATGTTAAAAGACTTCGGCTTGCATCCTGATATAATTCCTTTCCTTTACAGGTTGAACAGAATTCAGCCAAATACACAGTAACAACATGGCACCATTTACTTCTCTCTCAATTTTGAAACCCACAATTGCCAAGATCAATAATACAGGATATAATTCAAGAACTTTAATATATCAAAACAAAGGAGGGAAGAAGTCCCTCAGGGTCTCTGGATAGAATACAGTTCCAAGATAGAGCTTAGAGTAAAAACAAGTTATGGTTTTATATTGAATACGAGAATCTGTATTTCATTCCTTATTTCACCTGGAGGCTGAGATGTTAACTCAAACAAGACCTGGGTAAAGCAGGGGTTTTGGCCAAGCCTGGCAAGAGAAGAGCAACCTCCAGTCAGACGTGGGACAAATGCACACCAACGTGTTGCTGCTTCTGTTGTAGAATGACGTGATTCGTTTGCCCAAATCTGGAGATGTTCAAGTTCAAGCCATCCAGGGAGGCAGTGTGAACTGGTACCTCGCCTGCCAATCAAGTCCCCGACTCTCAGGTACACGTACCCTGCGCCAGAAATAAACAGGCTGGCCTTAACACACTCACCGCCATGTGAGTTGTATTTAACTCATGCTAGTCTTGACCCCGGGGCCTCACGAAGCAAAACCCTGCAGTTGGTTCGTGAAAATCTTCCTTGTTGATGTTCTTATTGTTACAATTAATATTGACAGTTTAATTCTAAAAATGCAGATTGCGTTGCATATAACTCATGCACAGAAAACAATAAAAAATAACAAATCAGAAAAGATCGTTTTGTTTTAATAAAACACTGTGGCCCCAGGGGAAAAAAATTTTTTTTTTCTAGTGTGGCAGTCAATGTGTTAAGGAAAAGGAAGGAGGAAGAGAAGGAAAGATGGGGAGAAAGATGTAGATTATCTGAGAAAATCTATTCCAAGAAAAAGAACATGGGCACAAGAGGATTTGGCACCCACCCAAGTTCACAGAGGAAGCAGAGAAAGTCTCAGAATACTGGGGCCTGCCGAACGCACTGAGCTAGTAAGGTCTCTTTCTTGGTATATGTCCTGCACAGATTTAGAAAATGACCTGCCTGCTCTCATAAATGATTAAATTCATTCACCTGAAAAGCGCATCAGAATCCAACATTAACCACTTGAAACGAGCACACGTTCGGTGAGAGAGGCATGAGAGCTCAGGAGCAGGACTGTGGAACAAGATGGGTTACTCATGGCTCCGCAGGCCCGGTGACCTGGGGCGAGTTACTGAACCGCTCTGTGTCTCTGGTTGCCTGGCCTGTAAAGCGAGGCTAACGTAGTACACCTGCCTCAGGAGCCTGCCATGAGGACTCACTGGCTTAAAATACACAGAATGCTTAGACTAGGTGCTTGGCACTTAGCAGAGGGAGTAGACAGTGTTAGTCACTAGTCATTATTTACTGAGGAAGTGGTCTGTTTTAAACTGTCCTATTGAAGAGGTGGGTTTTGATCAGGAAAATTATAACCATAGGCAGATTTTCTCTCAATCCCATTTAGTGGGTGACAAGTGAACTTCTTGAGGCTTGTAGTAGGAATGTGATACACCCCATTGCAAGGGCATGACGGGTATCTCTGCACCCACACCAACCTGCCCAGGCCAGGTGTGGGCCAAAGAAATCCTCCCACGGTAACGGTGCTTGAACCAGGTGGAGCTTCCCAGGGATAGCTGCCTACTAACCTGGCAGCTGTGCCTGCCAGTGGGGACTTGCGTGCACACACTAACATCTGGCTGAGCAGGAGGCAAGCTTCAGGTCTTCCTCAACAGCAACTTGTGAGCTGGGGGTGCCTGGAGACCTTGCAAGACAGATGATCACAAAGACTGCAAGAAGGAACCAAGAGCTGATAATACCAAACCTAGAAAAAAAGATCAGGACACCCCTCAGCGGGGTGCGATTTGACTTGTCACCCCATGGGCGAAGATCAACACAGGAGGCCCCTGGGGCTCCAGATGCTGATCACAGTCACAGAAGGGCACTGGGCTATCAGGATTATCAGTTAATCTAAGAATCACTGTAGGAAACTTTAAATGGGCACCATTTAAAGTGATTTGTTTGCCCAAATCCGGAGACCTCAATTCCACATGAGACAACTTCATAGAGCATCCTATGCTACGAACATTTTTTTATTTTTCAATAAAATGTCTCTAGAGAACAGAAGTCAGGCATCTTATTTTGGGCTGCCTTGATGTCATTTCCCCAGGATTTGGGGGATCTGTGTGCTAAGTGGGAACAAGCTAAACTCAATGGACTCAATGGAGAGTATCAGAACTCCGTGATGCACGAGCACCTTGGACAACAGTGTTGAGTCGGCAATGATAATACTGTCAGTCATTAAACTTTCCAGTGGAATTCGTCTACCTCTGGGAATGACTGTCAGCATTCTCTGTTAAGTGCTTGGATTATACAGGTTGAGTATCCCTCACCCAAAATGCTTGGGACCAAAAGTGTTTTGGATTTCGGAATGTTTGTATTATTCTTACTGGTTAAGCATCCCAAATTCAAAAATCCAAGATCCAAAATGCTCCAATGAGCATTTCCTTTGTGTGTCACCTGGCACTCAAAATTTCAAATTTTAAAGAATTCTGGATTTCAGATTTTAGGATTTGGAATGCCCAGCCTGTAACTGTATTCTACTCAAAATTCTAGAGAAAGATGGGAGCAACGATCGTGTTTTTCATTTTGATTTTAATTTTTACATTTTACATCATACTTACTCATTTGTAAATGAGACCTTTGAAAAACTTTTGAGTCCCCATTTTCAGAAAGAGGTCCCAGCCTACCTACATTGTCTGTATTTGGAAGTACTATATACTACCAGGGAGACCCCAAAATTCCAACATTAAAATTCTAAACCTAGAAGAGAGAGCAATCTCAAAGGTGAGCAGGATTTCAGGTTCACCACTCAAAACTGATGAATTAAAAAGGTTATTCTAACTATTCTTTCAGCTAAAAGAAGAGCATATGTCACTACACTGTAACAGTTTCTAGGGTCTGGTTCAAAATAAGGAAGGCACAGGCGCTATGGCTCACGCCCGTAATCCCAATGCTTTGGGAGGCTGAGGCCAGGGGATCGCTTGAGGTCAGGAGTTTGAGACCAGCCTGTGCAACATAGAGACACTCCATCTCCACAAAAAAATTTTTTTTTAAATAAGGAAATAATTTTTGCTTTAAACATGTTCATTCCATTAAAAAACAAAATTCAATAGTAAATACTTACTGACTTCCTAAACAAAGGCATTTGAAGGTATGCAAACATGAGTTATTACTCCTACCCTCAGAAAAGAAGCTGATATAAAGTCTTTTAAAACCACATTTTCCTTGATGGGAGGTATCACGGTAACATAGCTGGATTAAGTTACTCTAAACAAAGAAACACACCAAGGCCAATTGATAAATATCACCCAAATTATTGGCTCAATTAGCTTCCTAGGTGAAGGACAACTGGTTCTATCAGCTGCATCAGTGCTTCATGGTGTTCGTTTTGCTAGGACCAAACCTTCCCCTTTCCCGGCAGCTCAGAGGCCACTCATTTCCAATAATGCAGCTCAGTTCATAGCAATCACTGGACAGTTCTCAAAGATGAAGACTTCAGTCTCATTTACAGGGTCATCAACATGCTAAGGTTTTTGTTATTTACCCTCTACCTATCCCATACCTTGCAGGGGAGGCTCAAAGCCACCAGGCTGCTCAGGGGGGCTGTAATTCAAGAGTAGGAAACATAAGGAATGAAAGTTTTTTTTTTTTTTTTTGAGACAGAGTCTCGCTTTGTTGCCCAGGCTAGAGTGAGTGCTGTGGTGTCAGCCTAGCTCACGGCAACCTCAAACTCCTGGGCTCAATCAATCCTTCTGCCTCAGCCTCCCGAGTAGCTGGGACTACAGGCATGTGCCACCATGCCCTGCTAATTTTTTCTATATATATATTTTAATTGTCCAGATCATTTCTTTCTATTTTTTAGTAGAGACGGGGTGTCGCTCTTGCTCCGGCTGGTCTCGAACTCCTGACCTTGAGCGATCCACCCGCCTCGGCCTCCCAGAGTGCTAGGATTACAGGCGTGAGCCACCACGCCCAGCCAGGAATGAAGGTTCTATTTGTTTATTTTCTCCAAGCCAAGGCCTCTGGTTGGGGGGAAAAAATGTGAAGGAGGAAAAATGGGAAAGTTTAGAAATACCCAAAACTGTTTTTAAATAACACAATAACACACCTTACTAAGTCTGAGGAACTAAGTTTCTCAATTTCAGTACAAGAGTGTTCTGTTAAACATTCAGTTTTTAGATTCCTATACTCAGACTACCCAAGAAATGTTTCTGACACATACAATTTGCTATACGAGAGATAAAGAGCACACGGGCACCGTGGAGTTCAAGTTACTGGCATGTACTCCACGTGCACACTGTTTCCTGGGATGCCCCGGGAAGTTCTGTCGCACGCAGAATTGGGGTCGAATCCTTTCTATTGCTGTGGTCCTACTTACCACCAATGCTGCCATCAAGTCAGTGAAGTGCACGGCCCTCAAGGCTGCAAATTCCTTGTTTCACATTTGCTGCAAAACAGACTCTCAATGTCAAAATTGGGAGTTTAAACAGAAGGCTCAGACCAGGGATTTCATGGGTCCATTTCTGGTCATAGCTATTTCTAGAAGCTCCTCACCTTTCACTGAGATTTGTGACACCTCGAGAAGAGAAAAAGGAAGTACTGAAGTGACAGAGTAAACTAGAAGCTAAAAACAAGTTAAAAGGGTGGCCCCTCACTCTCTCCCGCCTGAAGATTGCCTGAAAATGAGAAGAATCCCTCTGTCAATATAAATCACATCACACAACTGCAGCAAAAAGCATTTGTGATTCTTAGAACTTTCTTTCCTCTTGACCCTTCGTGTTTGGGGAAACACCTAGCAAACAGTAGTTATTTCAACTACTTTTATTATTTACCATTATTATTATTGTTGAAAGTAAGAAACATCTACAAAAGCTGCATCAGGGGTTAAAAAAAAAAGGATCAAACCAGGACCCATATCAAGTCAGGCCAGATATTAAGACAAAAAAAAAAAAAATTCTTTAAACCCAGACCCTCGGACTTTGCATAAGAGCCACCCTGATATCCTATACCAACAGGCAAAAATATATACTCCCTAGGTACACCCAGACACAGTTTATCACCATCTGTAACTCTTATGCAGAGCCCGGACTAGCTTCAAGATCGAATACTGTGATGAGGCAAATGAATACGGACCCTGTCAGCCAGGCACACAGAGCCACCTACCAATTCCTGGTGACTTACTCCATAAATAGCCTGGTGGAGAGCGTTGGTGGGGAGGTGGTCCCCAAGTTTATGGGTGAGCTTGAGTCATAATTAGGCCTTCTAGATCCATATTTACGGACTGTGACTCACACTAAGTGGAGCTGTACAAGTCTTTTATAGTGTAAGCTAATGAACCAGATTTCTACATGTATAACCAAGGCATAAGATGCAAGTAGACCTTTCAACAGGAGGTAAACACTACCACCAAAACATTGTCAACTCAAACCTCTAAAACACAGTAATAATAAATTTAAAACAGCCTGCATTTTCTCCCTCAACTCAGATATGAGACCATCAGTCTGACACAAAAAGATTTTGGAAGTCAATTGGCCATTTAGAAACAGCCCATCTTCATTCTAGCACTGTGGCTTTTTAAAAATTGTCATACCCAATATAGCAACCTACAGGCTACATGGAAAGTGCCAGTTCGGAAACGCTTTGCTCACTGTGATGGTCACCATCAGCAGACTGAATTCACAGCAGGATGCTCTACTGGGTCCATTAATCAATAGATGGAAATCCAAACAAAAGCCTTGTTTAGCCCCTCTTCCCAAAAGCATTTTTAATTCCACAAAGGAATCAGAAGCCAGAGACTGTAGCACGGTTAGAGGGCTAACTGTTCTGAAGAAGCTTTAATGGAACACTTGAGAAATCCATTCACACGTTGTCCTGTTTCACTCGTGGGCTTTTCGCCTCAGCTCCAAACTTGGTAGCAATAACTAGTAATTCACCCCTTTGCCGTTCAAATAGCCCTCTCTGTGTACTTCAGCAGAGATCACTGAAATTGCTCCACAGGAACAGAAAAATTCATCACACATTCTACAAAAAGCTTCCCGATCCTCTTTTCTTGCAGTTTATTATCACACTTGATCTTGGCCAAAAGGCCAAGAAGTGATCCCCTAGTTTATTACTGATGGCACACCCACCACGCAAAAACAAACGGAGGGTCTTCTGCAGGAAAACCCAGGGCTCTTCTACTATTCTAGCTTATGGACTGGGGCCTTATTTGTACTTTCAACTATTTTTTTTTCCACTAAAAAGAATCTGTTCTGGATTTTTTAAAAGAGGAGAAAGCAAGCCAACCAATCACCCAAGTACTAAATCATCTCATCCTGAATCACATCAAGGGTGCCTTTGAGGATGTGGTCAAGACTATGGACCTTCTCTCCAGAATACGTGTCCACAGAAACCCTACAGTTTCAGGGAGCTGGTGCACTAGCCCCCAAATCCGTCCAGGGTCATGGATCCCAAGTCTAATCCTCCAACTAGACCAATCTCAGATCTTAGGCTATTTTGGATGTCTATAAGGGACCACTGTCAGGCCTTTAGAGGGGTCGATTAAGAAGGTTACCTTTCTTAAAAATGTCAGTGGATTACAAATGGAAAATTTCTTTGCAATTTCTTAGCAGTTTACAGAATAGTAAATAAACTCCTTTTTCAGCTGCCCATACCTTCTTCTGAGGACAAGTTCTACCCTTTATTTCCCGATAGCTGTCCCCTCGCTGCACGCATCATCTCACCAGAATTACTCAGCAGCCGTGGAACTGATCTCCCAGCTAGAGCTCTACCCTCCCATCTTAAATCCAAAAACCTCATCCAAATCTAAGGACTGCCAAGATGTAATCCCTGCCACCTTGTCATAGTATCCATAAAGCAGGGATTCTATCACTCCAAGTTCAACTGGATATGTTAGAAATGCAGATACCCAGGCCATATCCTAAACCGACACAACACCCCAAACTGAAAGAATTTCAGGGTGCGGTAGAATGCAGGAATGTGGATGTTTAACAAGCTCAATGGACACTTCTAATGCACCCACAGTTTGAGAACATTGCTCTAAATTAATCTTCCACTGAAACCTGGTTAGGATCCTCCTTGCCAGCCTTCCCTCCTAAAATTACATGCTCATTTTCACCTTCGACTTTTCTATTTCTTACCTCCACAAAGAAATAGTCTCTGCTCCATCTGCCTAAATCTTCTTCATTTTAAAAGGCCAATCTCAAAATCCTTCATTCCCCGACTGATCTACTCTGGTGTCTTGTGACGTGAATTTTTCTGTGGTCCCCTGACATCAGAAGTACTTTGTTGGGGGTGGGGAGGGGTGGAAAGGTTAAAAATGCCAGCTCCTAGGCCAGTCCAAGATTCACAAACTTGGAAAAAAATGCAGTGAAATGTAAACATGTAAATGTTAAAAAAACAAAGAAAATTCTCAAAACCACCAGTCTTGTCTATTGAATTTCCACTTTTCAAAAACCCTCTAAAATATTTCTGAAATCCAGGCTAGGCAGAGAAGAGTTAAAATCCTAAAACCTATTTTCTCCGCTAATGCAACACAGCAAGAGCTACAGGAAAGCCAGTCAGGTGGGGACAGCTGTGCTGCGGCTTAGCCTAACAGGATAGAGAGACAGCACAAGGAGCCCACTCACTGAGCTTCTGAAAAAGATCTCCGCTCTACTTCTTCACAGCAGCCTTCTCAAGAGCACCTATGCAATTTAGTTAAATGGCAGGCCCATAAGAAATTGTACAGACTTAAAACAGGACATGATAACCTACTGCATAAAAATATACAACTATGTTTTTTAATTATGCACAAACCAGGCGATAATTATACCAATACAAAGTTCCCAGTAATATGCACGTGCCTTAAAAATCTACAATCACCTCGCATCTTATGAGTGGGTGTAACCATTTCTAAACCCATTCATCTATTCAAAAAAATGGACTGCAAAATTTCCTAAGGATACGGCACTGTGTTAAATGCTGTGGGGACACCAAGACGGATGAGAAATGGTCATTGCCCTTAAAGAGCTCACCACAATCTTGTAGGTAGGAATATAATAAAGACAAATAGCTCTGCTATAAAGTGGAGTGTGATAAGGGCCGTAAGAGAAATTCGAGGTACTGTAGGAACTTAGGGGAAAAAAGGGCAATTACTAGAATAAATAGAGAAAACATCACCAGGGTGGCAGCCTTGCAGCTGGTTCGAGAGATGAGCCTAAGTCTTTCAAGTGGAGGTTAGAATAGAGAAGCCAGGAAGGCCGAGAGCTAAAGAACACAGAAAAATTCTTACGCTGCAAATGTAATGCGATGGCAACTGGGATAGAGTTGTCAAAAGGATGTTTGAACTGAGACTCCCTTGTCCTCTCTTGGGTACACCTGTAAGATGGTGGTAATTCAGCATCAGTAAGCAACACTTTGCAAACGGGTAAACCATGTACAATTAACCCAAAGGCACCCAGATTCTTTCTTTCCTAACAAGGGAATAGTGTGGCACCACCTCACATTAAGCCTAAATGCAAAGGAATTTGGGGGAAAAAAATCTGAAATATACTGACAAGAAGAAATTTGAGAGGCAACATCATGGCGAGAACAATGGACATCAAATCAGAAGACCTGGGCTTGCGTTCAAGTTCATCCTGCTGGTGTAACACCTCAAGTCACTCACTCACACTTCTATTCCTTCACATGCAAAATACAAACGACAATTTCTCCACCCTGTAAAACTATTTGCTGATCCAGTGAGATAAACAGTCCTTTCTAAAATTGTAAAGCTCTTTCAAAATGTGAAGCATTAGCACCAGATAATTTTTGAAAATATTTTTTAAACATATTTTTAAGTGTACAAGTGATACACACACACATGCATATAATACAAACTCACACACACGTCGTGATGACAAACTCGAACATGAGGGCTCTCCACAGCGAGGAGAGCAGCAGGCTCAGGTTGAAGCAGATACCAGGGGTGCCAGAGCAGAGAAATAGAAAGATGTAGGATGGGGTTGGGATTGTTGGGCTGCTGGATGGACCAACCCTAAAAGGATCCTACATCTAGACTTTCCATTTATTTAAACTGACACCTCCCCCCTTCACAGAAAAACCAGCTCAAACCGGTTTATACGGAAACTTTGAACATACAAATTCCTAAATGATACTTGATTATAAAACACTTATTTTGTTCAGATTATATGATGTTCCCCTAACAAATATGAAGTTAATATGGTCCTACCAAATTTCCTTCATTACCAGTGTGACTTTTCCTAATAGCTAAGGTTAATCAATATTGAATATCCATCATACGATTATCTAAGTACATACACGTATAAAACAGAATTTTAACACACCGTATTCATTTTCGTAAACAAATGCAAGATATATATACACATTTGTACCTTACAGTGAACTCTTTTGCCATTAGCCATAAAAACATTTGAAGCTCTAAGTAAATATATTAACCTGTTAACCTGTGCTAAAAGATCCTATACTAATTAAAATAAATCTTCCTTTGATACTATGCAGCCCTCAAGACTTTCAAATCCTAACATATCAGACTAGGATGCTTATAGTTTAAAAGCCAAACAATTTTTTCCATCCAAAGAATCTCCAACACGCCAGACTCCACAGCTATTTACAAAATTCCTTACTTCCTCAATCTCTAGTAGCCTGTTTCCCTTCCACTTTCTCCCCACCTTCCCCTTATAATTGGTTATCTCTACATGTTTCTTCTTATAACTGAGGTAACAATAAAATTTACCATCCAAGCCAGGGCACTTTTGAGATTGAAAAAGGGAGCTATTAATAATTAATCCAGGCAAACAGGTATTAAAAACTGGGATGCATGGTCACCCTACTTACAACTATTATTCTGGGCAGAGGGAAAACTCTACTCACTGAGGAAGAGAAGGAAAATCTCCTGTTTAATAAGCTGAACTAGTACTGAAATAGTCTGCCTGAGCCCAGCCCTGAATTCCCACCCTGGAACCAGGCATGATGAGAGGAGAAGACCCTTGTCTCCCCAAGGGAAGCTGCCCCACTGCTCCAGCTGTCGCTCTCATTCTGTCTGGGATGCTGAGTCCAGGTCAGTATGTCCTGTGGCAATACCCGACTCACAATTCTTCGGGACCACTGGAAAAAGCTTGAGGGCTTGTTCGTTCTCTGATGTAAACAGAAGACTATCTTTCACTGCTACAGAGGCATTAACAACCTTCAATTAAATAGGCATTAGCATGTCAGCTTCCAACTTCAGAGCCTCATCCTCATCCAAAATGTTCATTAAGTATGATTTACTGTGTTGGGTGCTGCAAAGGTCAAAGTGCATAGCCCACGTCCCCTCTAAATTTATAGTTCAAGATGGAAAATGACGTGTTCTATAAAATGGGAGCTGTACACACATCAAATAAGGGATTTAAAAGGGCAGGCCAAGGAGGACAAGCAGAGCTGGATTTGGGAAGAGAGCAGAAGACACACCAGTTAAAGGAGAAGCTGGTTAAATGCTCCCAAGGCACTGGCTTTGGGATGCAGCAGTGAGGCAGCACTACAGGCTGTGATGGGGAAGCTGGGCAGAAGGGAGAATTACAAATAGAACCATTTCTGGTCCTTTTGCATGGCCAGGTGTGGGTTCACCTGCATTGAGAACCAAAGCGTCCTTCACCATGACATGACCTTGTGTTCCCCATTCCAGCAGCATCACACTCTCACCTCTTATTGACCTGTAAGCTCCCTCCCTGGGGGCTTTTGTTTCAGTCACTGGACTCCAGCTAGAACCAAAAAACAGGTGCTCAATAAACACCTGTTTAAAATATTATGGTAAAATACATGTACCATGCATTTACCATCTTGACTATTTTTAAGTCTACAGCTCAGCAACATGAAGTACATGCATACTGTTGTACAACCACCACCACATCCATCTCCAGAACTCTTTTTACCCGGCAAAACTGAAACCCTGTACCCCATTAAACACTAACTCCCCATTGCCCCATCTCCAGCCCCTGGTAGTCACCACTTTACCTTCTGTCTCTGAATTTGACTATTCTAGATACGGTATATAAACGAAATCATACAATATTTGTCTTTTTGTGCCTGGCTTCTTTCACTCAGCATAGTGTCTTCAAGGTTCACCCAGGTTCTAGCATATGTCAGAATTTCCTTTTGTAAGGCTGAATAATATTCAGCCATTGTATGCATCCATAATAAATATCCACACATATCCATAATATCTTTTTGTTTATTCATAATAAATACCTTATGAATCAATGAAGTAACTTTCAGAGACTGAAAACAGTCTCCTTAATTTGACAGAATTTCAAATCTTTCTTGGATTGGAATATCTAAAATCTTAGAGAAACACAGAGAACTGGCAATTCAAAAAAAAAAATCAAGTAAGAAAATGCTTCCACACAAGGCTCTCTTCTATTTCCTACCACTCGAGGAGAAGGCATAACTCAATAACCCACTTGGCCTGTGTGAACTGAAATTTTTATGGTAAACTATTAATACTTTGCTTTTTATCAGCTTATATTTTAGTACTTCTGTTTCAATGCTGTAGTAAAACCTACTTCATAAAGGCCAAGAGGATAGCCTCTTCATCTGGAAAGAGAAAAACACTACATAATAAAAAAACATTGCTAAATCTTTTTGAGTTCTGGCTTCCATAACCCCAGAAGTTTGGAGACAAAAAGTGTGTGGAAGGTGGGAGACCTGTGGGCAGCCACCGTCTCCACAAAAGTGACTTTCCAAAGATGGACAGATGAGCACAGGTAGGCCCCAGCTGAAAGTTACTGGATAATTCTGATAGTCAAGGCTGTACCTATAATGGCTTTCTTTTCCTTCCTCCCCCAATCTTGAGATTTTGAACAGACATCAGAAAGGCATAATCACATATGATTTTCACAAGGAACACTACACTTTTTCCTCCTGTTCCTTGGAACTTTCTTGGAGTCTTGATTTGTTTCTTCTATCAATATGACCCCATTTTCCAAACCAAGTTAACTGGCCAGAACTGCTTGTGTGAATTGCTACCATAAGGTGTTCTAAGGATAGGACAGGGTTAAATTATACCTTGCTCCAGAAATGACGTTTAGAAAATCGGAAAACCTGGGTAGGGGATCAACAAAGATTACAAATACCAGAAATGTTATCTAACAAAGAAAACAGAATGAATGAAAAAAATGTGAGTAGACTGCATCGTAGTGAAAACCAATTAAACTCACGTCATAATGCTTTTTAACCATGAATAAGTGGTCAGGAAATAAGGCGACTTAAAGATGCAGGGATCATTTTCTACATTTCCTTCTGATCCCTGTGGTATAGTGCTAGGCAAGTATCTACTATACTTAATTATATGTGTGTTGGTTTATAGATTGATGTTCACTCATTAGGAATAATGCAAGATTGCTGTTTCTCTTCCTTTCTCAATATAATTTAGTAAGTTTTTTAAAAATACAAATCCAACCAGAAAATGAGTTAAGAATGGACACATTACAAATCCACAAATACTTAAGTACTTTACTATGTATGCAAACCTACAAAGTACAAAATCTAGTTGGGAAGATCAGTAGGAAAAAATAAGTATCCAAAAATGTTTGAAGAAAGTGCTTTCATATCATCTCATTCACACTTAGATGTGTTTCATCTTTGAAAACATGGGAGATAAAAGATTTTCCTTTAATGTCATTTCTGCAGGAACTCCTACGGTTCATGTGGGCATAGAGAGACATAAAAGTCTACGGTCAGTACTGCTTATTGCAAGATAATGTCAGGTCCTGCTCTGTTCCCTTATTTAAAAAGAAAACCAGAAAATGATTACAGAATAAATTTGGTTTTTTAGCCAAAATTTGTATTTTGCTTACTTTCTTGAGACACACCAACAAATCATTTCCAAACACATATATATTAAAGGAATATATCCTAATGATGTTCAAGCATCAGACCCAACCCTCAAAAGCTCAACTGCTGACTGCCTCTCTCAAGATTTTCACAGGGATGACCCAAACCAGATGACTATCAGACCAACTAAGGACTATGTCCAAAGGTAATGCCTTGGTTAGTGGACTGGCAAGGCTGACTCAGTTGAGGACAGTATAGACCCAGCTAGCTGTTTGCTCCAATTGTGCTTAGGGCAAATGAATTTCTTTAGCAATTGCTCTTCACATTCTGAAGACTTGATTGAATTGTTAGTATTGCATTCACAGCTCAGCAAAGATCCTTCTGAAATATCAGAGCATGGGCTGCTGAAGCAGTTGCCATGGAAACTGCCCCTCCAACTTTCAGCAATTAAGAAACTTAGCGGTATTTCTACATTTTTATACTCAATAGAATTTGAAGCAGATAACCCTATTTAACACAATTTGAAGGTCCTCGAAACACTAGAAAAAATACCTTTATATGCATTAGGAAGATTTAACAATGGACTCTTACAAGTTTCAGTCAATTCAGCCTAGCAGAAAAAAATTCCCCAAAAGTAACATTTACAGTAAAACTTTTTTATCTTTAGTATCTTTGGTTTGAAGTATCTAATAAATATTTGCATTAAAAAGTGCATTTGGGCTAAGCGCGGTGGCTCACACCTGTAATCCTAGCACTTTGGGAGGCCAAGGTGGTAGGATCACTTGAGGCCAGGAGTTCAAGACCAGCCTGGGCAATAGTGAGACTTCACCTCTACAAAAATAAAAATAAAAATTAGCTGGGCATGGTGGCGTGCACCTGTAGTTCCAGGCACTTAAGGCTGAGGCAAGAGGATCACTTGAGTCCAAGAGTTTGAGGTTGCAGTGAGCTATGATGAAAACGCTGCACTCTAGCCTGGGCAACAGAGTAAAACTCTGTCTCAAATATAAAAGTGCATTTGTATTTTTCATACATTTTCATATCAACTTTGTTATTTTTATATTATAAAACAGACTTCCAGGAATGGAAGCCCAATATATAACACAAGCTTTATATATAACACAACCTACAGGAAATAAGACTTTGTGTTAAGGCCATGCCTCAAGAATAAATTCTCAGGAGCCAATCAGGCTTAATGTCAGGGGACGGCTGTAAATAAAAAGATTTTAAAGACAAAGCTGACATATATTTTTAAGTGCATTAGCCTTTAAGGAAGAGAAGAATGAATTTTTTTCTAAGTTATCCTTAAAATTCATGGTCCTA
This sequence comes from Indri indri, assembly GCA_004363605.1. NCBI lineage: Eukaryota > Metazoa > Chordata > Mammalia > Primates > Indriidae > Indri > Indri indri. The sequence continues at coordinate 4,042 of RJWJ010013420.1, read as the reverse complement.
CCACAAAATAATGTTCTCATTAAAATAGCATTTGAAATCAGTAAAGAAAAAAGTAATAACCAAAATATCCCAAAGCAAAAACCTTGAAGGAAAGTTATTCATTTCTTTTAACTTCTCCGAACACCTAAAGCCACTGATTGTTACGCAGTCTTTTTGACATAACACCTCATTAATGTCTGAGTTGCTATTTCTCCCAAAAGAGAACACTGCTACCCCTAAAGAATACTCCACTGAATGCATTTGTTCCTTAAATATATTGTTTTAGGAATTTTCTGAGAACTTTATGACTGCTCTCAAATACCTGGACACTATGACATCCTATAAACTTCAGGCTGGGGATCCCAAGCAACTCAAGGAGCTTTTACAACACAGGCAAGAGTTCAAATTCTAAGAGGTTTTAGAATCAGGGTGTTTTTCTTATTTAAAAAAAAAAAAAAAAGTAGAATTGCCAAAATCACTAGCCTTCTCTCTTTTTCTACACTGTTTATTAATATAAATTCTTTTGGAAGGGAGGAAAAACCTTACTGTCATAGTACATTTTTTTTACCTCCCTAAAACTGATCAAAACATAATTAGAATTAATCAAGTTCTACTAGTTTTCATGACAGCTCCCCCAAAGCTACAGACAGTGCACCCGTATTAGGAGACATTCTATTGGATGGGAGACGGAGCGCACCTTTATGATTTTATAAAGATAGGTATGTACTGAAGCTTGCATTGTCAGCTTGGACTGGCTACTGAAGATTCTGATATAAAACTCGATGGGGAATCTGAGGTCTGATAAGCTTTTCAAATAACAATGCACAGTCATCCGCTAAGTATCCAGTATTCTGGCCAACAGCAGACTGTGTCTCTAATCACCACAGGGGGAAACGGCACAGGCAATCAACCCTAAGTAAGCTCCTAGAGGCCAGAATTCCCTTCCTACCTGGTTTATCTTTGTGTTTGTCAAAGTACCTACAATGACAATGCACAAGCTACACGGAGCCAGGCCCGTGTCGTTCACTGCTGCATCCTCAGCACCTAACACCATGCCAGGCACACACGAGGCACTCAGTTATGAGGATTACCCGCTCTAGAAGGTGCTCAAAAACTACTACTGAATCAGCAGTGCAGCCTCCCTTGGGGTATCCACGTCGTTGCCAGCCTTCACTTGACTATTCCTATCTACAGCTGTGGCACACCTATTTCTTTGACAGGGGAAAATTTTAAAAAGAAACAAAAGGAAGGAAAAGAAAAGCTGAGATAAGTCATTCTATTTTCAAATTTCTGACTCATAAATGAATTCCTTGAGGTGCAAGTCCATGTCACATCTGATTACTTCGGTATTCCCCACGGACATTTCCATAAATGTTAGTGGGTTGACAAACACAAATCATTCCTCTTTGGGTTTTCCCCTTCGACATCATGCCTTTGAGCTGCATGAAAAAGCCATTTCTACATTCCATAAAACTGTCTAATGTTATATTTAACTGGTATGACCATCTTTTGATGTTGTGTCTCAAGTCTCCATCCCAAAAACTCATTCAAACATACTTCAGGGCAGACTTTTTTGTTCTGTTCAGTTAATGCTTGATCATTAGGATTGTGAATTATGCATGGAAGATTTTTCCAAGTTTTGAATTGACATGGAATGGATATAAAACTGTTAACTTTCACGTACTTCCAGAGTTGACAATCCAGCCTAAAATACAGACACCTCACATTTACCAGGTGATCTCCCAAATCAAAGTCGACATATATCTCATACCCTGAAATCACAGAAATCCCTCTCGGTTGTCAGAATCTTCTACTAACCTGCAGGCATTGTCTCTTTAAGTTAGTCAAAACAGGACCTTAGGAAGTACCTGGGAAGCCTCTCTTATTCCTCTTGGCCAAACATGCTGCTGTGGAGGTAAAAGTTTTAACAGTATAACTGGTATAGATATTTAGAGGGTTGTCAGACTTAAAAATACAGAATGCCCAGTTAAATGTGAATTTCAGATAGCAACAAATAATTTTACTATAAGTATATCCCAAATAGTGTATGGGCCATACTTATGCTAAGAAATTATTTGGTGTTTTTCTGAAATCCCATTTTAACTGGGCATCCTGTATTTTATCTGGCTACGCTGTTTGTGGTTGGGAAAAAAAGGCTAATGCATCAGTGAGAGGGCAAGCACAGCAAGGCTTTGGACTGTGATGGGGTGGGAAGAAAGACTTGGGTGACAAAACCAAAGGAGCTGAAATAAAGTGATGCTAAAATGTTCCCGAAGGAGGGAAGAAAGGGTCAAGCTTGGGAACCATCAACCAAAAGTGAAAAGGCCACTGGCACGAAACAGCCTCAAATGGGCCACAAGAAACTGCCCAAAGTATGCGCTTAAAAAAATCCCGTTAGCAAAGATGAACTTGGAAAAGGAAGGGCACATTTACACCACAGCACAGGTTCCAGACACCTCACTAGTCTCTTATACCAGATCCCTGGCAGCCACAGCACCCCTGGAAGCTGGCTCCAACTTAGAAAAATTATCAGAGAAGATGAAGGCGCAGCCCAGGATGCACTCAGCCACTAAGTGCAGCGCAGGCAGCAAACCCAGCTTGTCTGGCTGCATTCACAGCTCCTGCTCTTCCCTTCGCACTGTGGTTGGTTTTGGGGGGCTTCGGAGGTGGGAGGGGACGTTATTGAGTAAGCACCATGCTCTCTGGGTATTCATCACATGCAATCTTAGTCTGAAGTCCAAAGTTGGGATCTTTATCTCTCCCTTCTGTTGCACATTTCTGCAAAAGAATGATTAGAATTTAATGTTAACTAAGGGAAAATAGAATGTTTTACGCATGGCCCAGGAGTCAGGCTTTCTTTTTTTCCCCCTAAAAGAAGAATTCAACAGAAATCCCCTTCCATAGGCAGAGACTCGAGGACATCTGGTAATAGTCATAGTCCACGGCACCCCAAGAACTCAGGTGACTGTTTTTATAACAGGTCTACGTCTGAGACTGGCAAAGTAGGGTAGGTCTTGGCTATACTTGGAAACCCCCTTACTGCCCCATACCCAGTGACAACCCAAGGTGGCTATTAATAACAATGATGATGAAAATGGCTCACATTCATTATCGGTATTGTTTTACTTCTTTGTACCAGATGTTATTCTTAAGGCGTTACATTTATTATTAATGTATTTAACCCACCCAAAAACCTCAGCAGATGAGCACTCTTACCCTCCAATTCACAGAAGAGAAAACGGAGGCAAAGAGAGATTATGGAACTCTCCAAGGTCACACAGCTGTTAATGGTAGGTGATGCTAGTCTAGACCTACCTACCTTAAGGTAATGGTGGAACAACTCAATCTGATGTCACAACCCTAGCACACCATAATTGTCCTGAATTGGCACATAAATTTGTGGTTCAGACAAAAAACTAAAGATGAGATGCCATGTTTCCATGTACATCTTGATCTTGGTGGCACGCACATGTAAGGCTGAAGCAAGCCACAATCATACTAGAATCAGCGAATCATCATGGGGGTGAAGGAGAATTTAGAAGTCACCAGAACTGAATTATAAAACCATGCCAAGTGACCAGTTTCCTAGTATTCTTAAAGGGTTTAAGTAGTTGATGGCTAGGAAATCTAAGAATGGGAGTAGTGATGGTTCATTAAGATGTTTAAAATTTTAATCTCCTTTTCCATCTTACTTTCACCTCTTGAATTTTTAAAAGCAAGGCAACTCCCAACATACAGGCTTTGCAGATTAAGTACATTCTTCATTTGTGTAAATAAAATATTTTAAAATAGTTCCACTTTTTTTTTTTTATATATACTAGACTATTTTTAGCTTTGTAATCTTAAATTTTAACTTCAATTTTGTTTTTTTAAAAACAGCCTTTTATTCTTCAGGTAGTCCAAAAGAGATATATCTATAATTTATTACTATTAATCACATACTTCTCCATGTAAAATATGGCAAAGAGAAACCTTTTGTGAAAGCATGCCCCATAAAAGGGTTTTTATAGTCATTAATGTCCTAGAAGAACAATATAATGAAGCATCACAGAAAAGAGAAGTC
>RJWJ010013419.1:0-39934 GCA_004363605.1 Indri indri | reverse complement strand
ACAGCTAAAAATATATATAGAAAAAATTAGCCGGGCATGGTGGCGCATGCTTGTAGTCCCAGCTACTTGGGAGGCTGAGACAGTAGGATTGCTCGAGCCCAGGAGTTTGAGGTTGCTGTGAGCTAGGCTGACGCCACGGCACTCGCCCCAGGCAAGAGAGTGAGACTCTGTCTCAAAAAAAAAAAAAAAAAAAAAAAAACTTTTTATTTTAAAAATATTTTATTTAGAAATTTTTAAATTAAATCAAAACTGACCATGTTCTAAAATATATTGTGAAACTTGTTATTTTTAAAAATAAATAAAATATTTTTAAAAATAACAAGTTTCAATTTATAATTTAAAACATGTTCAGTTAAAAGTATGAAAACTAATTAGAAATATATAGAACTTATGTTAATAAAGCTATAAAATTATCAAACTCTATTCAAGGAAATAAAAAATAATAATGTACACTTAAACATCATTTATTATGTACCAGATACTGGTCTAAGTTCTTTACTTTTTAAATTATCACCAGTAAACTATGTACTAGATATTCTTACTATCTTTATTTTACCTTGGAGAAAATTTAGGAAAGGAGGGGCTTAAATAGTTTTCCTAAGGTCAAGGAGTTAGTAAATACAGAGCCAAGTGAGGGACCAAATATACAAATGGACAATGGCCAGACCATAAATGAAAATATTACTCTGACCCTCAGTATCTAGAAAGCAGCCCAGCAAGCCAACCCATTATTTATAGTAAATCAGTCCAAGAAGTCAGACTACCATCTCTAGTAATTAGTTCACAAAAATCAAACAAAAGCCCCTGAAATAAATGGCCCCAAATTGCCAAAATTTGATAAATAACTGACAGCCGTCCTAATTTTCATGCCTGTTTCCAAAATAAGACCAATCAGAGAAAGCCAAATATGCACCTTTAACCAATCACACAGCATGCCTCACTTCTAGTTAGCTCAGTTACAGGTTCCCCATGACAACAGCCGACAATTAGGGCATAATGAAGTCTTCCCTCCATTGTAAAGCTTCCCCACTCTTCTGCTTGCCTTTGTGTCTCTGCCCAATGCAAGTGATAGTGGCTCAGCAAGCTCTGAATAAATCACCTTTGCTTGTTGTCATTTGGGTGATCTTATTTATTTCCACACAGAATTCATACTCGGTCTGTCTTAATCGAAAATCTGGAAAAAAACTTTCTCTTTCAGTAAAAGGCAGTTCACCATAATCTACTTTGAAAACCCGTTGGGCTTCTCTTTGAAACTTGACAAAATTATTCTAATTTTACCTAAATATAAACATGAAAGAAAAAGCAGAAACAATATAAAAAAGATAACTAAAGAAAGAGACATGCCTTACCAAATATTAAAATGTATTTTAAAGTTATAATAATCATAGTGGCATGGCATAATTATATTATTAGACTAGCCAGTTGTATCAATAAAATAGAAAAAAGGCTCCAGAAATGCTTCTAGTATAAATAAGTCTTTATTATATGGCAAAAATAAACAAAAATGCAAACATCTTAAATAATTGTTGAAGTGGGAATTTTTTAATTATTTGAGCTATATATGTATTTACAAATCCTCATAGAAAATAAATTACAGATTTGAACCTGAAAGGTTAACCACTTACATAAAAATAAAGTATATCATCCAAAATAATAGCACTATATCTTGAAATTCTATACAACAAATTATTGCATCAAACCTGTAAAGCACTAGCCTCTTGAAAATAAAGAAAAAATTGACAAAAAATATTAATACTAGTAGTGGCAGATGAACATATTTTATTTCAGATCAAAAAAGATCAAGCAGATACACAGCAGTAGGAACAAAGAGGATATAAATAGCATAAAGAATAACATTTATTTAATCGGCAAAAAAAAAATTTACTCCCTTATCAAATGTCCATGCCATACTTTTTTAAAAAGTACACGATTACATTATACAGAAAAATTCAGTAAATTTCAAACAGTGCGACAGAGCAAGGAGTCCTCTTAGCCACCAACCCCCCATCTCCCAAGCATGGAAATAAAGGAAAAATCTGAGTCCCTTCAAGGGAAATTTCAGGTGCCTAGCTAGCCTTGAAAAGTAAATGAGCAACTGCATAAGCAAGAAGATAGTAGTAACTTAAAACAGTAGTCTCCCAAGCAAGCCAGACTCGCGAGGTGTTTTGGTTCCCTGTAGACACTAAAAGATAACATCTTAACATGTTCGGAAACCCAGACCTCCACCTGATGGAAAATGCCAATCCACTATCATGTAAACCTCAGATAAGGAAGAACTAAGGATTAAACTCTGACTATAGTTCTTTGTTCTAAATATCTTTCTGAGAGACCTAGAGAGAGTTACACACATGGGCCAATTCTTACCATTGCTTTCTGCTGACCCTGAGTTTATAGACAAAGCCTTGCTTTCTTAACCTATTGCTAATCAAAGAAACTCTGAATCCACTTATGATCCACAACCCCTTCCCATTCAAGATATCCTGCCTTTGGGGGCCAAATCGATGTATAACCTCGATGTATTGATTTATGATTTTACCTATAACTTCTGCTTTCCAGAAATGTACCCTGCCTTTAAAAACTCTGGCTTGTAAGCCATCAGGGAGTTTGAGTCTTAAGTGTTAGTTGCCTGTCCTCCTTGTTTGGCACTCTACAATAAATACTTTCCTTTCTTTTACTTCAAATCTGTTAGGTTTGGCTTTGCTGTGCCAGGCAAGTGTACACAAATTTGGTTTGGTAATAACAGTAGAGACAGTATAAAGTGTAATCTTTAGATCTAGCGTATAAACTTAAGAAATAACTGAAACAGCAACAACAGTGACAAAAATTTCTGAAACATTTGGGAGTTTGATAACATACCACCCAACTGGGTTATATTGCCTGCTGCACAGAGAAGAGCCAATACACTGAGACAGTCAGAGTTGCAATGGAGAAAGAGTTTAATTCTGCACAGTGCTAAGTGAGGAGATGGGAGGAATTTCTCAAATCCGCCTCCCTGAAAATTTGGGAAAAGGGTTTTCAAAGATAATTTGGTAGGCAAAGGATTAGACGATTGGCTGTGTTCATTGGCTAGGTCCAGGGCAAAATTATAGGGGTGTAGAAATCATCTTCTCATGTTGAGTCGGTTCCTAGGCAGGGGTCGCAATACCGGTTGAGTCAGTTTCTTGGTATAGGCTGCTGGTCTACGGGGGTCAGCCAGTCCTCTGGAATGCAGGGCCTGGAAGATATCTCAAAAACTACCCTTCAGTTTTGAAAAGATGATGTTATCTATGGAGGAAGTTAAGAATCTTTATGACCATCGGCTATGTGATTCCTGAGCAGCAATGATAGGAAAGCAAACTAGGAGACAGTGGCTGGTTATTATCATTATTTTTAGCTGTATCTGTGCCTTTGCAAAGTTTAGGCCCTTACCACAGTTCTTACCTTGTACACCTTTATTAATTTGTAAAGGATAGTTTCAGATGCCCCAAAATAGTTAAGATGGCTATTAAGTGAGAACACTATATATCATAACAGATGGGACTAGGCCTACATGGTACTAGAAAGAAAATTTAGTCTGTTGGGGCTCAGAAAATGATACCCCAAAGTATGACACCTTGACATGCTGAGTACATTGAACTGGAGGAGACAGGAAGGCCTCAGAAGCGAGTTCTTTCTGAGTCTCTCTTGTCCTCTTGTCTCCAACCCGTCTTTCTCCCCCAAAGCAAGTTATAGAAATAATTCCTCTTCCCCAAAGCAGACCATAGGAACTAGAACCCCAATTTCCCAAAGCAAGCCATAAACCCTAGAAAGTTCTCTCTCTCTCTCTTCCCCCTTCTACCTTGAAGACTATCATTCTGGATAGGTCCTGCCCATACCTGGGAGGAAGACATGCTACCCAGACAGCCCAAGAAGAATCTGGACAGACAGGTGTTGCTCGATTTTTCCCTCCCACTCCATTTATCATATATGGTACCCATTTGTCCAATCATGTTTCTATACAGCTGTCCATTCTTCATTGATCCTACACTTCAAAATAGACAGTTTTCCCTAAGTCTTTGGGTCTTCATTTCTGAAGGCTCTAGTGTCATGTAAAACATTGATTAATAAATATTATGCTTTTCTCTTGTTAACGTGTGTCAGCCATGACCCTTATGATGATGAGGAAAGGTATCATATCTTTCCACCCTTCCAAGGGTTAAGCACAAAAATAAATGACTTAAGCATTCTACATATTATATTAAAAAAAAAGAGCAATATATTATAGTTAAAGTTAGCAAACATACTGGGCTTGCGGCCATGTAATACTACTATCCCTTTTTCTTTTTACTTTATTTCTCATTTTGTATTTTATTCTAGACATTCTAGTACAGAGGAGGACAAAATCCTCTTCTCTTACCTTCACTCTTCTAAGTTCTAAGCTGAGGCCCCTGTAACAAAAGACAGATTAACCAGAGAAAACACACATAAGTTTATTAACATGTATATCTCATATACACATGGAAGAAACCGAGGGAATGAATATCTCAAAGAGGTGGCTTAGAGTTTGGGTTTAATATCATGTCTGGAGCTTCGTAAAATAATCAGCTCAAAATAATCCCTGTACCAAAAAGGCATATTTTGTGTGATATATCCTGGTCTCTTATATAGGCTTCTCTCAATTTTCCAGCCACAACTTGTGGAATTACCTAGAATGTCCTTTACTCTCTATTTCTTAACATCATATCATCCTTCAAAGCCTAAATAAATCTATCTTCTTTTGTCAATTAGTCTCCAGGAACAATCAAGTCACTGTTGAAAAAAAAAATACTGAATTTATAGCATCTACCAATCTCTGAGGATATTTAAAAATCAATATTTAATTATGTCCACTCTTAGTGTACATATGTCATCTCTAACTAGATTAGTAGCTCTCCAACACCCGTATCCTGATTATTTTCCACACCCATGTTATAAAGTGACTGACAAAGAATTTTCTTTTGGAAGAGCACTAATACATTTGTGGCATGTCAATGATAATATTGTCCAGTCATTTAAGAAATGGACCAGGAAATAGAGAAATGTACCAAGGGACAGAGGTATGGCAATGATTTCACCCATAGGCCAAGAGATTTTTGTGATGATATTTCCAGATAAGGAGTGTAGCTTTAGCCCCATCACTTAAGCTGATTTTGGTGTTGCCATTTGAGATTCCTTCCAGCCCCTCTCCCATCGTCACAGGCTGTGATCTCATTGTATTTATTTTGCCACTTTACAGAATTTACTCTGTCCAAGATCTTTGCCTCTGCCAAATACAACTTGTCCTAAATGATTTTCAGTAATACTTCAAAACAGGAGCTAATATAGATATATTCATAGCTCAAAACTCCTATCTTCCTCCTGTACCATCTTTCTTCCAGGCTTCCCAATTTTTCCCTCTCCTGCTGATTTATAAAATATTCTTAACACATAGCAAACTTGAAAAGTTATTTTCCAATGAAGATTTTGGGAAAAACTGTATCCCCATACTTGCTCAAAAGATGCAGTAAGCAATAAGAACGTGCGTTCAGGGGGAATCGGGAGGAGGAAAATTCATGTGACAGATAAGCACTTGCATCTTGATGGTGCTGCTTGCTCTGAGCTGCTGGGAATTGGCTGTCAGGTTATGAACTGGATAGAGTGTCAGCTTGTCATATCAAAAGCTTTTAGTTTTCTTCTAAAGATAAGGGGCAATGCAGATTTCCCTGTGATGGAGTTAAATTAAGCTATTCTGGGGATTTTTAAACTGCAAATTGTCAAATAAAAAGCAAATGCAGACTTGGGTAAGGAGACTTTATTCGAAAGGATTATTGCAAGAGGGAGGAAAGGGATTTGCAATAAGGAGAGAGAAACTATGGCACCAGGGAGAATACTTTGACTACAACCATCTCAAAGGTCAGGCAGAAAGGAGCTTTTCTTTAGTAGAGAGAAAGAAGCAAGTCTAGAAAGAACTAAACACAGAGATGTGGTTTGAAAGTGTGGTTCACAGTTTATCAGGGAATGTTTTCCCCTGAAGTCAGTCTATATGCTCAGTTGCACGCTAGCTCAGAGTTAGGGTGGGTAAAAGTCAGGGCTGGGGAGAAGGAGAGAAGCTTAACTAAAGTTTGGCCAAGTTAAGGTAGCAGACATTTTGTCCAGATTGGTCACTGGGTGCAAACAGTTTAGCTAATCATTTAAGAGGCAAAAAATGAGAATTTGTCACACGGTAGTAATATGCTCCAGGGATTAGGGGGGTCGGGGGCGTAAACTCACAACTAATGGACACAGTGAGCATTGTAGAGGGGAAGGGCTTGCCTCTAATCCTCGCTTGGGTGAGGCAAAGATATAAAATGTGACCAAAATGTTTGTACCCTCATAATATCCTGAAATAAAAAAAAAATGAGAATTTGTAGAGTCTTTGGCCTTGTTGTAGGTATATAAAGGGGACATGTAGGAGTCTTATCGAACTCATATGGGAAAGGATGGTTCCTTGCTTTAAGCTGTTACAGGAACGCAAAGGGGTGGGAGAAATTTTTTTAACCTTCACTGATTTACAGGATCACAGGGCTTGGGCAGAGATCACATTGTCAAAAGAAATATGCATGAATAAAGAAATTAACTGACAATTCTGAGAGTCTGAATATATAATGGCCAGCCCATAGATGATAATAAAACGTTGACCCACAACCTCTGAAACGACCAGCCAGGAAGCCAAATCACAACCTCTGCAGTAATGGGGACAGAACAGTCAGACCTTGGTTATCAATATCCAGCTTTCCTATTTGTCCCTGGTCTCCACTCAGGACTAATCAGAGAAAACAAAATATATTCCCCAAACCAGTCACATAGGATGCTGTGTCCCCAGCTTCCCCATATATCAGCCATCTCCAATTCGAGCATTTCCCAACCTTCCCGTGCACGACTTAGAGTCCCCACCAAATGCAAGCTATGGTAGTTGGTACCCTTGATATGGCAAGCTTTGAATAAAAAGCCACTGTTTTTCATATTCGGGTGGTCTTTATTTATTTCCACAGTTTTCCTGGGGGCTCCACTGAGACACAGTTGCACTGCCTGCCACTGTAGACTCAGCCCTCTGCCAGGTGAGCACCCACAAGGCCCCTTGTGCCTTGCTGCTCACAGCTTTGTGGGTCCATGCCTACGTGGTAAGTCCACACTACACCAGAACCCAACCTTGCTTTGAGTTTCTTTGCTGTTTATTTTCAGTATTTCCTGAGTTTTGCTATTGTTTCCCACTGTTTGCCATCCTTGGTAGAATCAGGACGTTCCTTTTCATCTGTTTTTGTTCTCTTTTGTGCCTCTATTCTGTGTTGTACTATCAAAAAGTGCTGCTTGTCATGAGAAGGAAAGTTACAGGATCAAACACAGTCACGGGCTCTGTAAGCTTGTGATTCAAGCCTCACAGATTAATGAGTTTACATTTCACACAGGTACAGACAAATTTTGCTGTGGATCACAAATAACAACAGATAAGATTCTCCATCTGTCTCTATTGTTCGGTCCTCAGATCTTGGCTCTGACTAACAGAAAGTGTTTTCATTGATTATTTGCCTGCCTGGAGGCACAGTCTGCCCAGTCTGTATTTAGGGGGAGCCAGCTATCAAGCTGGGGACCTGAGACCTGAAGTACACAAACACCAATTTCAACCAATGATCACCAGCTCTTACAGGGGTTCTCCAGCTAAGTCCTCTCCTCCTCCAGAAAAAATTCCTGCTTCTATATGTACTCTCATTATAATTCTAATTATTGCACCTATCTCTCTAAACGTCATGTCTTCATCAAGGATCATGTGGACCTTCGGTAACTGCTGCGTGGCACATTTGAGTTGAACAAAGTTGTTCATTTAAGGGACAGAACTAAAAACTCAGAATAAAATTCTGATTCAAAAATTGCTTCACTGAAAGATTATTTGGCCAAAGCTAATGGGCAATTTGACAAACTTAAGCACCAAAAAACAAACTTGTTTTTTAGTTAATGCCCCCATTCCTTGTCTTCAGTTTGCCTCCCTGCATTCAATTCTTTCTCTTTCCCATTTCACTGGCCCTTAAAAACCCATCCCTTTCATAAGTCAGGTATGCAGGCAACTACAGAAGTTAAACCTCAGACTGGAGTTAAATTAAGAGCCATAATTAAGTATTTTTTTAAAGTTGGACAAGATCAGCAATCTATTATAGAATAATTTAGAATTCTTTTGGGTGCATACAACACAGGGTTACATTTTCTATTGCTGCTGGAGTAACTTAGCATAAACATAGTGGCTTTAAACAATGAAACTTTATTATCTTAAACTCCTGTAGATCAGAAGTTCCAGAAAGGTCTTACTGGGCTAAAATCAAGATGTCAGCAGAGCCATGTTCCTCTTAGGAGGCCCTAAGGAAGAATTCATTTTTTCGCCCTTTTCTAAATTCTAGAGGCCACTTGTACTCTTTGACTCATGAATTCTTTTCTCCATCTTTAAAGCCAGCCACATGAGTGTAGTCTTTCTCAGGCTGCCTTGTCTCTGGTTCTCTTCTTTTATTGTCACATCTCCCTCTTTGAATGCAGCCCAGAAAGGTTCTCCACTTTCGAGAATTCATGTGATTTGGTTCAGTCTGCTTGTATAATGCAGGATACATTTCATGGTCCTTGACCTTAATGACATCTGCAAAACTCTTTGTGCCATGCAAGGTAACATAATTACACATTCCATATCAGGACCCACCCCCCATAACTGGTATCCACGAGGCTCACACATTTAGGAATATTATCTATAATACTAGACTCTACCCTGCCTCATGCAGATATGATAAAATATTACAAAGAACTAATATACTTAACCAACATGCAAAGGCCATTTTCTCACATCTTCCTAAATAGCGTCATCATGATCTTCAGCCAGATTTTATCTACTGGAAGAGACATGAGCGAAAAACTGCTCTTGAACCTTGTTAAAAGGAGCCTGATTAGTTGCTGTTGACAACAAATACAGCAGTGAAACACCAGTGAGTCAATCATTAGGTTCCCATTTTACAACCTGAGGAAGCAATCCAGAATTCCAGAAAAGAGACTATTTTATTAGGAGAACTTAAATTACAAATTCTCAGAAATTGTCTAGATGTAATCAATCTTTAGAATTAATCCATGACCCAAGGCTTTTGAACAAGCAGATGATCTCAGATACTGGACAGTTTCCACATTAAGATGTTGCATCAAAACCCCTGTCTAATTCTTGTTTTATTTTTCATTTGCTTGTTTATAATGATTCTTCTCATTTTCTGTAGACATCTGGTTATAATCTACCAACAATGTCCCTTTTTCTCTTTTTTTCCTCTTTATAGTAATTGTTAGGTCAGAACATGCTCATTGTCATGCCATTTTTAGATTACTCAAATAGAAACCATAGTCCTCAATTTTGCTGATTCCTAAATGTGCCAGCAGCTCTGAATCCCTGTGATAAAAACCTCTGGACAATTTCTGTATTATCAAATGAGACCTTAGGGAATTACAGTTAATGGTGCTTCCATGCACCTACATGGACAAAAGGAATTTAAACAAATCAAACTATGACTTTGCTAATGTCCTTCTCTTTTAGGGGGAAAAAAAAAAACCCTAAAAACAGATTTCTGTAATTTATTGGTGAGGCACTCGGAAATTCTTAATTTGTGTTCAACAACCTTCCTAGAATTATGGGCCAAATACACCCTACCTAGGAACTAATAGGAATTCAAATTTGTAACCCAGGTAATGTAAAGTCGTGGGTATGATTACATCATGAGTGATTTCTTTGTTCCCTGGATCTTCATGTTTTGCCACTGAATACTGTTTCCTTTGTGGTCAAGATACTGGTTGTTATTTGCCTCAGACTAAAACCTCCTGAAATTTAAGATTAGTATTTCATGACTTTTCTGTACAGAGACTCTAAATCTATAAATCCCCAAGGCTAAAAATTTTGACTTACATACAAGATCCAAAATGAGACTAACTTTGATTATTCAGGCCCTCTAGCTAAAAGAATTACTGAATCATTTATGCAACAATCAGAACAATGTTACCAATGGTGAGAATCACACAAACAGTAAAGGCTGTAAGAAGCTTATGAAATCTGGCAGCAATAATTAACAGTATTACTTCTGCCCCCGAAGGAATACAGATCATTCTCAGCTCTTTGGCATGAGTAGTGATAGACAATTGCATTGCTCTAGAATTCTTGTTGACTAATCATGTGTATTTGTGCCATTGCTAATACTTTCTTTTGTCTTCAATCAGTGAAATAGACAAAGTACATCACCTTACAAAAAAAGCTACTTAACAAAGTACATCACCTTACAAAAAAGCTACTTGACTTTCTAAGGTTGATGCTCATAGCCTACGGAATTTGTTCTCTTGATCTTTTTTGAGAAATTTTGGTTCCTGGTTCTAAAATATCTTATGAGGACTATCAATTGTTTTTATTTTTATCATATGGGGCATAATGCTGGTCTGGTGCAGTCCATCTATTGTTTTAAATCCTTCTGCCCAATGACTGTCTCATCAAATGAGTGCCATGAAGATACAACAAAAAAGTCAAGAAGGCTTTACAATAAGTTAACTATGGAGACGATAGGACAATCTGTGAGTGGTGAAGGTCTGGATTTCTAACCTTCCCTCAGTTGTTCAAGCTTCTTAGAAGTGAGAAAATGAGCAAAAGGAGCAAATGAGAAACTGAATATACAAACAGAGAATGGCCAGCCTATATACGACAATAGAACTTGACCTACAACTTCTGCAGCCACCACCCCAGGAAGCCAAACTGCAGCTTCTGCAGCAATTGTCCCAGAATAGTAATCACTTGGGCAGTCAGTTTGTAAGGACAGAAAGATGTGATGTCTCTCCTTACTTGTCATAAGAGTCATAGCCAACATTCCTATTACAAAAGGCAGGTTACCAAGAGAAAAAAAATAAAGGATTTATCTAATAAAAGTTTTATGTGACTTGGGAGCCTTCGGAAATGAAGACTCAAAAACCCAGAGAAAACTGTCTATTTTTATGCTTAGGTTTAATGGAGAATGGACAGCCACGTATAAATGTGGTTGGACAAATGGGTATGATTTAATGGTAATAGACAGAAGGAGAAAACCCAGCAAGACCTTCTTATTCAGATTATTCTTCGTTATCTGTGAAGCATTTCTTCTTCTTCGTTTTGGGGAGGGACCCATCCGGAATGAGGGTCATCAAGGGAGAACGGAGAAATGGATCTTTCCAGATTTTATGTGTGGCTTTAGGGGAGAAGTGCTCTAATTTCCACGACCTGCCCTGGGGATGAGTAATTCTAGTTTCTATGACTTACTTTGGCAAAAGACAGGAGGACAGAAAGGGGTCAGAAAGATCTTGCCTCTTAGGCCTTTCCGATTTCCTTCATTTCAAAGCACACGGCATGTCAAGGTGCCATACTTTCAGGTTTTGTGCTCTCAGCCCCAACGCAGTCATCAGTTTCTGAATTTTTACCCCTGCTTCTAGCTCAGGAATAACCAGGGAAAGCCAAATGTGTTTCACAAATTAATTACAGGTCGACTATCCCTTATCTGAAATGCTTAGGACCAGAATCCTTTTGAATTTCAGATATTTTTGGATTTGGGAATGTTTGCATGTTCATAATGAGATATCTTGGGGATAGGACTCAAGTCTAAACATAAAATTCATTTATGAGTCTAATACACCTTATACACATAGCCTGAAGGTAATTTTATACACCTATTTTTAATAATTTTGTTCATGAAACAAAGTTTTGGAATTGTCTACTTGTGATGTCACATTGGCACTCAAAAATTTTCAAATTTTGAAGCATTTCAGATATCAGATTTTCAGACTAGGAAGGCTAACCTGTATATAAAATGTCCCATTTTTATTTGGCTTGCCTCTAACTTCCCCATACCAACAACCTCCACTAAGAGAGTTCGTGAAGCCTTTCCTTTTTTTCTCTATGATGTTTTCTCTCTCCCCTGCCTGTCTTTGAGCCTCTGCCAAATGCTAGTGATGTAGGTTTACTGCCTTGCAATAGGAAGCTCTGGGATAAATAACCTCTGTTTGTTCTCATTTGAGTGATCCTCACTTATTTTCACAATATATTTTTTCATACCAGCTTTTATTTGATCTGAAATTTTCTTCTCAAAGTGCCTCTCACATTAGAAGGTAATGAGATTCAGGTGGTGTGAAATTATAAGGCCATTCACTCTTAACAGTTCTCTATTGGCAGAGAGAGTTTACTGTCTCATTGATTTTTGTTGTGTCTCAGGAATGGGTGCACAAAAATACACTAGAGTTTTTAGCACCTTGAGCACACAATGCTTATTTTCTCTTAGTTTTGCAAAATGGGATTAACTGAAAAATCTTCTTTATCTTTGAATGTATATAGGATATTGATGTCACAAAACATTTAAACAATAAAAATGACATGTATTTTGAGGAAATTTAGAATAAGCAAAAGGGTATATTAGCTATATTGAATGGAAAACTGTACTATTATGACCACACACTTCCAAATTTTTAATTTTGACTTTTTCTTGGCTTTAAGCTATTTTACAATTTTGTAAATAGATCGCAGATGGCAATGTGAAATATTAATAATTCTCATCTGTGGACATAATAAATTCAGTCCTGTGGAGGTTCAATTGACCACTCCCCCTGTGAAAAAGGCACTTCCATTTTTGATTCTACTCCCTATGAAGTTGTGCTTCTTTGACTTCTTTGAACTCGTTGTAAGATCTGCCTGTTTTTATCATTAATAATGAGTTTAATAAAATATTTAACACATGTTCATCTTATATCTGGATTAAAGTCATAATTTTAGCTTTTTAATTATCCTTACATAGTTTTAAGTCTTTAAAATCACTGACAAAATTAAAACCATAACCTATTAACTCAGTTAAATGATAGTATATTTTAAAAGCAATTATTTAAGTTTTTCACTTTTCCTTCAGACTTTTAACATTTAGAAATAAAAAATTCTGAATATTTAGACATAAAAAGAAATTATTAAGTAATTGTATATAACACAATTTCATATATTTTAGAGGTATTCTTTTAAACTTAAACTTAAAAAATTCTCTCCAAAAGAATTTTTACATTCCATTATTACCATGTAGGGCCTTCATTTTAGTTCTTCAATGTCATCTGAACAGAAACATATCTTGAAGATTGTATGGACAGCTACTTATTAATTTTGAGGTGAGAAATTGTCAGCAGCCTTGTCATATTCTAAGTTTCCTTCAAAATATTCCTTTCCCACTTTTTCCTTTTGTCACATAACCTGAAGCCACAAGTACAGCTGCCTAAATCTCCACCATTGCTAGACTATTTCTTTCAGTTTGACAGAGTTTTTGGTTATGTACCAATTAAAATAAAAATACCTCTGGAAAGAATCAAACATAATCAGGGTTAAAGCCTATGCCAGAAACTTATTAAGTCTTAGTTGATTTAAACACACCATAAACCAACTTGATGTTTTCCTTGAATAGGGAAAAGTGTTCAAATTGGCAAAAAAAAAAAAAAAGCGGGGAGCTGAAATGAGATGATTGAGTTCTTCGACCTTTCTCATGTTTTCAGAGTTAAGTGAAATTTTAAATGTTAACTTCTGGCTAACAAATTCTTTGGAATCTGGAGCCACCGGAGGAACATTACTCAGGAGGTATTCCACCCCCGACCACGCTTCTGGATTCCTTCCCTCTTGTGTTGTTTTATTGTTGCTGTGCTGCTGTTGTTGCCATTTCGTTTTATTTCAGCCCATCTCTCCCCATCCTTATCCAGCTGTCTGGGTGTCATTCTCAGTCATCATCCATCAGATCCTGGAACCCTTCAAATGTCCCACTAAAGTTTGCAAATAGAGAATGATGGCTTCATCGTTAACGTATAAAACAACCCGGTGCTTGGAATAGTGGCCACAGTAACAAATGGGTGCCTGATGCCTGAGAAATTTGAACAGGAACAGTTCATTTACATTAACAAATGACAGTCTCCAAAGTTCTAATTTAGCATAACCAGGGCTAAGGAAATCGGAAAAGAAAGACGAGAATTAGCTCGGGGGAGAAGAATGAGAAAGTCTTCATTTGACAGGGAGTTAAGCCGGGCCGGAATTAGTAATGTTGAGCACACTGGATAATTATGCATTAAAGGTAAATCAATAAAGCGGCAGAAAGCAAATAACATGGTGAGTGCTGGTGGGATAATAGTTATTTTTCTGGGCCATTTAAGTGCAATGCAGGCTGGGGAAAGAGATCTCTGTAAATTGAGAAAGCTTTCTTTTTAAAAATTTTTTTAAGGGAGGGTCCTTTTATTTTCTTTTTTTAATCTTCTCAGAACCAAATGATCATTTCCATTTTGCAACAGGAATTAGATGAGATCACGAAGAGTTGCTCACATACAGATTTAAGGCCTTCCTTTCATGCAAGAACCTGAATAAATCGCCTCTCCCCACCATGACACCTCTCTTTCATTCTACACTTTTATTATGTGTTCAGTTGTGTACCTACAAAGGGGCTTAAAAGTGACTGGTAAGAGAAATTAAAATTGTACTGTGTGCCTATTCCTCTTCTCTTCTTTAAGCTATAAAACAATTCAGGGAGATAGTTATAATTTTTATCCTCATTTTACAGATGTAAAAATTGAGGCAAACAAAGACTGAGTATCACACACAGTCTCAAAAGTTGTAAGTGTTTTAGCAAGGATTTGTTCTTGATAGGTTTGACTCTGGAGTTTGTGCCCTTAACCATTGTTTATTCTGTCTTCAAAAAACACTTTTTAAAGATATGAAAAGCACACTGCTTGGATTTAGGCTGAGCACTGAGAGGCGATGAAGGGGTCTGAAAGTGATTCCAGTTTGCTAACTGTACCTCAGCACACTTTGGTCTTCCTATGTTGACAAGAAGAGTAAGATGTTCCAGAGCACAGAGTCTGGAGCTAGATTTCCTATGTGAAAAGTCCAGTTCTATCGCATACTAGCAGGGTGACTCGGGGAAAGTTTACTTTGTCTATGCCTCAGTTTTCTCTGCTGCAAAATGAGGTAATATTGGTAACCACCAAACAGAGTTGTTATAAGAATTAAATTTATTAATATATAAATATTACATAGTTACAAATATCTATGTGGTTGCTATTATTCTTCCTTTTTCATAGCTAACTATATTTAATAGAAATATTTTTGTGATTGATTAGATGCTTTTAGGATGCATCCCAATTAAATTAATATTTTATTTTACTTATATGCATATAATCCTTTAGAATGTCTAAGACTATTAAGAGCCATGAGAAACAGATTGAAGGCTGTATTTCTGGATTCTTCAAAAATTTGAACATGAAAAAATGTTCTAGGCATTTTAAAAATTTAATTGGTTATACATACTTTAAGAATGTCTTAAATGACTTATTTAAGAATGTCAACAATTGAAATATTTGGTGTCACTAGTGCCAATGTTTGGTAAAAGGAAAAAAGGCTGGCATGAGAAGATTAAGTCACTTTGCAACTTACGAGCCACCTGTACTTGGACTATTCATTTTACATCTTGAATTTTACTTGCACTATGATGATAATAGTGTGAAATTAATAGCACTGAGATGAAGAATGAACAAACTTATACACAAGTGGTGTTCTCAATAACTGCCAGCTATCATTATTTATTTTGGCCTTGGCTGCTATTAAATTTTGACAGATTAGATAGTTGGGCATGGTAAGCCCTTCTAGCTTTCATCTTGAAATGCAAGTTACTGATAAACTTTGCAAATTATAGTTGAGCATATTTACTTACTTAGAGGAAGCCACTAAAAGGTAATTGCTCATGATAATAATACACAGTCTAGCATCACTTATTTTATATTCTCTTAAGAGTCAATGGCTCATTCAGTTTCCCTGTCTGTCACCTTTATCTTCAATTAACCTGGTCTTTGTCTTTTGTTCAATCTATCTTTGCCTTTTTCCGGGAGGAAAAATTTCTCTGAAAAAGTAAACAATAAGATAATATATGAAGGATAAGTAGCAGTTAACTAGCCATACTAAGGATGAAGAAACAGTCAAGGCAGAGAAATTGCATGTGCTAAAGGTCTGCGCTTCAAGACAAAATTGTAAGAGTACCTGAAAATTTAGCAACATGATTCAGCATGACTGGTGAGACAACATCTTACCGGTCTTATGTTGAGAATTATTTTAAATATTTTCATATATGAAACAAATGCTGAATTCAAATTATTATTAAAATAATGCTGAATTGAATTAAATAAATTAAAATAAGAATACAGACTTGGAAAATGCCAAATTGAGCAAAAGAATCCAACATCTTAAACATTTTCACAGCTAATATGACTAGCGAAGGGTTAATGTTCTCACTATTGATAGAAGTAATCCAAGAACATGTTAAATTTTTTCATTAATTCTGTTTTTTCTATCAAGATTGTGTTTTTCCATAAGGCCTTATGTTCTTTTTTTCATGGATCCTGTCTTTCCTTCTTAACATATTCATAAGGATTTTATAACTTTTGTGGCTACTTCTAAATAAATTTGTTTTTTTGCATTTTGATTTCTGGGTGGATGGTATTACAGTAGCAATAAAGAATTTATGTACACTTATATTATGTTTGATCACTTTGGCCTTTCAGAAATTTTAATATTTTTAAATTATCAGGCTGTACATGTATATAATTATAAACTCAAATCAAAATGTAGGAGTATAATTATACAAATATTTGAACCAATTATTTTCTTATCATATTGCATGTACATTTTGAATACAAATAGATTTTAAAAATTAGATTAAATTGTCCTAAAGTTTATAGGAAAAAAGAAAGGCTAAATAATAGCTACAACATGTATATTAAAAATGAGAATTCCAGGGTGCAGTGGCTCATGCCCAGCACTTTAGGAGGCCAAGGTGGGAGGATCACTTGAGCTCAGGAGTTCAAGGCCAGCCTGGGCAACATAGCGAGACTCCATCTCTACAAAATATTAGCCAGGCACAGTGGCACACCCCCGTAGTCCTGGCTACTTGGGAGGCTGAGGCATGAGGATCTCTTCAGAGCCCAGAAGTTTGAGGCTGCAGTGAGCTATGATAGGCCACTGCAATCTAGCCTTGGTGACAGAGAGATTCTGTCTGTAAAAAATAAATAAATCAATAAAATAAAAATGAGAATTCCAAAAGAAGTTTAACTAAGCTGTATATTAGTAGAGCCACTATAATAAGATCAATTTGACATTGGTTAAAAATAAAAAAATAAATCATGGAAAGTAATATAAAATATCCAGATTGCATACCTCTAGTAGTAAAAAATGAGATTATGTAAACCAAAACTTGATATTAAATAGAAAGCCTATTTAAAATGTTAAATTAATATCAGTGTTAATATCACTGAAATTGTCAAAGATAATACAGTGAAGAATAGAGGTCAATATCCAGAAGAAGGAGACATAGGGAAAGTAGCTTGGCATTTGCAATCATTTTTTCTCTGGAAGCATAATACTAAATCTTTTCCTAAAGTTGACATATAATAATTGTACATATTTATGGGGTACATAATGATGTTTCAGTAAGTATGATACATAGTGATCACACCAGGGTAATTAGCATATCCATCTTGTCAAACATTTGTCATTTATTTGTGTTGGAAACATTCTAGCTATTTGGAATTGTATGTTATTGTTATCTATAGTCATCCTACCCTATAGAACCCTATATACCCTATAAAACACTAGAACTCGTTCGTCCTATCTAGCTGTAATTTTGTATCCTTTAACAAAGCTCTCCCTATCCCTTCTTCCTACTACCCTCCCCTGCCTCAAATATCCTCTGTTCTATTATACTTTTTACTTTTTTGAGATCAACTTTTTTCAGCTTCTATGTATGAGTGAGAACATGTGGTGTTCAACTTTCTGTTCCTGGCTTATTTAACACCATGTTCTCCAGTTCCATACATGTTGCTGCAAATGACAGGATTTCATTCTTTCTTATGGCTGAATAGTATTCCATTATGTACATACGCCACATTTTCTTTATCCATTCATCTGTTGTTGTACACCTAGATTGACTTGATATCTTGACTGTTGTGAATAATTCTGCAATAAACATGGTGATGCAGACAGATGTCTCTATGATATAATAATTTCCTTTCCTTTGGATAAATGTCCAATAGGGAGATTTCTGGGTCATATGGTAGTTCTAGTTGTAGTTTTTTTGAGTAACCTACATGCTGTTCTCCATAGTTGCTATACTAGTTTACATTTCCACCAACAGTGTGTAAGAGTTCACTTTTCTCCACATCTATGCCAGCATTTATTTTCTGTCTTTTTGACAATAGCCATCCCATCTGGAGTGAGATTGTTAGTGACCTCTGAATGGAGGATTTTTCCCCAGGTTCTGATGATCATCAGGAGAAAAGAATTTCAGGATGTACCACATAAGCCAAGCAAGTGACAGGTTTTTTGTTTGTTTGTTTGTTTACCAAAAGTGCAAGTAATTCTCTCAAGAGAAAAAGAGCAAGCAGGCTAGAAAAGAGGAGCTGCACTAAGAGGAAGTGGTTTTTGTTCTTTGGAAATCTTCCTAATTGAGGGGAGGAATAGTCAAGGCTAAGGGGTTGGCTTTTACTAAACTTTGGGTAAAAATTCCTAGAATTGAGTTCCCTCCCATTTTCATACTTTATATGGTTGTCTCGGAGCTATCATGGGGATTTCACTAGCAGATAAATTTTAAAGCAACAGTGTAAATGACATTATAATTAGCCAAAGTTCATGTAAGGTGGCAGAGATCGCTGACAAGCAGATTGAAGTCAGTTCTTGGCTGTGGTTATCAGCCCCTCTGGATAGCTTCTGCCTGAGAGTTGTTTACATGAACACCTGCACGCGATCTTCAGGCCCCTGCATCCAGTCTCAGTCTTGGCTCCTGGTGTCCTGCTCTAACAAGATGATATCTCATTTTACTTTTGATTTGCATTTCTCTTATGATTAATGATGTTGAACAATTTTTCATATGCCTATTGGCCATTTGCATGTCTTCTTTTGAGAAATGTCTGTTCAGATCATTTGCCCATTTTTTACCCAGATTGGTTTTTTTTTCTGCTGTTGATATGTTTGAGGATTTGGATAAAACCTGAAATGTTCATCAGAGATTCTAGTAACTTCTTACATAGGGGTGATCAAACAGAGTCCAAGACCTGCCAAACAGGACAGGGCTTGGTTAAAAAAAAAAAAAAAATTGTGTCCAGATCTTAAAGCGCTCAACATTCTAAAAAATGTAAACCTGAAGTGTACTGCTATCACAAGGACAGAAAGGCAACTCTGAATTATCTCACAATCCCTGAAATTATATCAAGGGATACCTGGCCTCCTGCCCACAACAAATAAACATTTTTTTCTGGAGTAAGATAACATCCTAATACTTTATTTTTAAATTTGTATTTATACAATGTCTTCAAATATGCTATCCACCACTCAAGAAAATAACCATATACATGATAAAATAAGAAACATAATTAAAAACCAAGAACAAAAGACATACACATCTTTAAGGGATCTAGCTTCAAGAAAGCTATCAAATGTGTGCCTAAAGTGTTTAGGTAAATACAAGGTGAAATAGATTATAGTATAAGCTGAAAATATATTATAAAATAGAAATTACATAAGTGAAAACGTAAAAACCAAGGTTACAAACTAACAGGATGCATCTAATAAATTACAGCTGAAAATCTGAAAATTAGAAAATAGCTCAGAAAGAAAGGGAAAAATTAAGAAGTATGAAGTGACTAAAGGGAGGAAATATAGAAGATAAGAGAGAGACAATGATGACACAGTTAAAAGATGGTTAGAATTTCAGAAGGAGTGAAAAAATTGGACTAAAACAAGCCTTAAAAAGATAGTGGCTGAAAACTTCCAATCATAGTAAACAAATGAAAATCCACATTCAAGCTTGTCATAACAAACCTAAAAAATAAATTAATAAAAGGGAACTATATTTAAAAAGACTAGAGGAAAATTTAAAATAGTTTATTACCTTCCAAAGAACAACAATTAGACTTATAGCTGGCTCATTAAAAGAAACCATCAAAGTTAGAAAACCAAGGAGTATTATCTTTGAATTGCCAAAAGAAAATAACTTCCAAACTAGGATTTTATACATTGCAAAAATATGCCTTAATATTAAAATTGAAAAAAAGAAACTTTTAGTCATCAAAAAACTAAGAGTTTTTGTCATGAGGAAAAGTTTCTTTAGGCAGATTTAAAATAAGTTAGATTTGTGATAAAAATGATTAATAAATGGGAAAAGCTAAATGCCAGTTAATTGTGTAAGTCAATAATAATGCAATTTGGGGTTTATATAGATATGCGTGCATTGTATGTGTGTATGTGTGTGTATAAACTCCATGATAATAGTTGAATATAATTCGGAAGGGAGGTAAATTGAGTCAATGTATTCTAGTGTGTGCATGTGTGTAAGTGTGTGTATGTGGTGTGTGTGTTGCCTGGAAAGAGGTAATAAATAGTACAAGTATATGCTAATTTTGGATGAGTCCAAGATGAGTTTTATAATTTCTAGGCTCATACAAAATTAGTTTTATAAAAAATAATGTGCATTTTATGATCATTTGGGGTTTTGTACATGCTGTTCCCTCCCCTAGAAAATTATTCTCTTTTTTGATACAATAAACTCCCATTCTTTCTTTACAATTGATAACTCAGATGTTAATTATTTGGATAAAATATCTCTGACATTCACAAGTTTACCTGATCAATTCCTCTTTGATAATTATTGAAATGTATCTATTTTCATTGATATGTCACAGATGTCTTTGAGCATAAAAGAGCATGAATGAAGTGACCAAAGTTACATGGCTAATCAATGGCAGATTCTGGATGAAAATTCTGAACTCCTGATTCTCACTGCCGTGTGTTTCCCATGGTGTTACATTGCACATCTCACATATTTATTAGTTCTTCTTCAAAGCATCCAAATTTCTGTGATAATTTCATTTGATCAACTAATACTACAAAACTCAATGTCACATTCATTAGCTCCTCTCTGTTTTATTTATGTTTTCTAGTCCCTTTTATTAAAATAGAACTTTTTGAAGGCAAAAAACAGTTCTACACTTAGGGCCAAAGAATATGATTAAAGTGTTTTTTGTGTACATATGCACAGGCATTTTGTGTGTGTGTGTGTGTGTGTGTGTATAGGAGTAAAGAAAAGAGAAATAAAATATATAAATTCCCTTTTTCTAAGAATAATTTCAAGATATTATAAAACAAAAGTGATGAAAAGAAATAATTCCAAAAATATTTAAATCATAAACATATTACTTTAAACTAGATTTTTTCCTTTGTCTTTAAAGTAAGGGAAGAAAATTCTAGATTTAAAAACAGAAATATGGGATGGGCTAAATGAATTTAGTCTGATCATAGCTCCTGAATTAAGGGAGATATACGACCAGATGGTATGTAGATTTTATAGTTTAACTGTTGATTAAGATTATAAGAAGACAAACAGTTTTGGAAGAAAGGGTAATTTTTTTAAGTCAATCCCAAAGTATCATATGTCTAAACCAAATTTTATCTGGAAGGATAAAATCATTGTGAACCCCTTCTTGAACTGTTGAAGAGCCATTTTTGAACTGTTGGCTTAAGATTTAGGCCACTGAAAAACAACTACCAAACAGGAGAGGTGGAATAGTTCATGCACAGGAGAATGACTGCTACCTGACATCCTTAAAAATTATGCAAGGTTATATCTGGCTCTTTATGTTTGATCCAGAGTCCTTACTCTCCTTCAGTACAACATCAAAGCCAGGAAATTGACATTGGTATAATAATTATGTGTAGTTCTATGTCATTTTATTAGACATGTAGAATATGTAACCACCATGGCAATCAAGATAAAGAACTATGGCACCTCACAAAAATCTTCCTCATGCTAACACTTTATAACCACACCCACTCTTTCTCACCATCCTTAACCCCTGCAACGACTAACCTGTCTACCATTTTTGTAATTTTCCTATTTTGAGAATATTGCATAAATGAAATCACACAATATGGGAATTTCTTATATTACCATTATTTTTACTCAGCATCATGCCCTTTAAGTCCATCCAAGTTATCGAATATATCTAGGGTTCCATTTTATTGTTGAGTAGTATTTCATGATATAAATGTATCACAGTTTGCTTAACCACTCACCTATTGAAGGATGCTTTGATTGTTTCTATAATAGCTTTTGGACATTACAAACAAAACTGCTTTGAACATAGTAATAAAATATTTTGTGTGGGCATAAATTTCCTCGGGGATAAATGCTAAAGAGTATGATTTCGAGGTCATATAATAAGAAATGTTTAGTGTTTCTAAAGAAATGGCCAAATTATTTCCTGGAATGACTGTACCATTTTAATTGCATTCTCACTAGCAATGACTAAGATACCTGTTTTCTTCTCATTCCTGCCAATAATTTAAATTGCAAATTACATTTCTTCAATGTTTTAGGTGTAGTTAAATGATCTATTTTATACTGTGGGATTTATAATGGTTTCTTCTTTTCAAGGGCTTGGTCTTTTTCATCTAAGTGGTCAAATATATGTGTGTACAGTTGTTTGCAGTTGCCCTTATTATTATTATTTTTTCTGGTATCTTCAGAGTCTATAATAATATCCCCTGTTTCATTCCTGATATTGGTTATTTGTGTCTTCTCTTTCTCTTCGTTATGTCAGTCTTCCTAGTGGATTGTTGATTTTATTATTATTTTCTTTAAAAAGCTTTTGTTTCATTGATTTTTAATTAACTAATTTCTGCTGTTATATTTATTATTTTCTTCTTTCTGTTTACTTTAAGTTCCTTTTCTCTCTCTCTCTTTTTTTCTACTTTTTAAGGTGGGACCTTGATTATTGATCTGAAATATTTCTACCTTTGGGGTTTGGAGATTTGTTTCTTTATCTTTCTGTTATTGATTTCTATTTTTTTTTTCAGAGCCAAAATTTTTTACTGCAGTTCAGTGCCATACTGAAAAAAGTTTTCCAGACTAAAGTCCCCTTACAGGCTGCCGAAGGTGTGTTCCATTTTGCCTTACTTTTCTCAACAAATATTCCACTTCATACAATGCTGCTAAAAACAGGCTTGTGTGTTTACAATATCCTTAGGTCACAAACTCCAAAAGCAGGAAAGGTCTTCTTGAAACTAGCTATGTAAACAATCCCCTCAGTAGCTTGTTATAGTTCCACATGCACAGCTATAGTAGATAAGTATTAACTGATATTGAGGATGAAGTTGCCAAGTTTTGTTAACAATATTGTATGCGCTGGGGGAGGGATGGATTTGAAGAAACCATCGCTGCCAGAGGCACCATGACTGTGGGATAGGGCAGACACTGCAGCGAGGAGGGCCACTGAGACAGTGGGGATTTCTTCATGGACTGCTTGTTTCGCATATCTCAGGTCCAAAGCACCTCGCTCCAGGTTTTCCAGGGTGCGTATAATTGGGGTTTTCTGGCTGGATATGTAGCTCAGCCAAAATCCAAATGCCATTAGTGAGCTTTAGGGATTGGTACAGCATGTCCTGCCCTTCCACGTTCCTCTTGGCAATAGTATAAACATTGTTGTTTTGCAACTTGCTGGAAACAGTGTCAGCATTTAAATGACATTCCTTAATCTGAAACTGAAGTTCATTTTCATTGGGAATATCCTTCCATGTTGCAAGGGAGACCTGGCACTCCATTTTGCCATCTTCTACAAAAAGTACATTGAGTGGGATGAGGCAGCTGAAGTAGAAGACATCAATATTGTTTTTCACAGCCACCTGCAGTTCTATTTCTAACAGTGTTTCCAATGTGGTGAAAGAACAAACTCTGTATAATTTAAATTTGTTTAAATTTGTTGAGGTATATTTTATGACCTTGGACGTAGCGTATATTGGTGAATGTTCTCTGGCAGTTGAAAAGAGTGTGTATTGTGTTGTAGTTGGGTGGGGTGTAGAATAGATCCTGTTGGTTGATTATGTGGTTGAGTTCTTCTACATCCTTGCTGATTTTCTGGCTTGATCCATCAATTATTGAGAGAGATGTTTACAGTTTCAAACTACATAAATTTTTGTATTTATCAATTTAGTTCTCTCGGTTTCTACTTCACATAATTCTCAGTTCTGTTGTTTGGTGCATGCACATTTAGGATTGCTATGTGCTCTCGTTACACTGAAACTTTAATCATTAACATAACGTCTCTCTTTATCTCTTAACTTTCTTTGCTCTGAACTCTTTATCATCTGATATTAGTATAGCCACTTCTGCTTTCTTTTGATGAATACTTGCATGGTATTATTCTCTCCTTTTACTTTCAGCCTATCATAATATTTGAAATGAGTTTCTTATAGATACCTTTTAGTTAGGTCACTTTTTAAAAGCCTCTCTGCCATCTCTGTATTTTAGTTGGTATATTTAGATCATTTACAGTTAATTTAATTATGGTTATGTCAGGGCTTATCTGACTGTCATTTTAGTTTGGCTTTCTGATTGTTTCATTGTTTTAAAATGTTTTTTTACTGTCTTTTATTTTTCCTGCCTTCCTATGGGTTACTTAAATATTTTTAAAATTCCACTTTGATTTATCTATGTTTCTGAATTTATTTTTTATATAGCTTTTCTAAAGTTGTTGCTATAAGTTTTTCCTTGTGCATATAAATCTTAGTATAGTCTACTGGGGCTGACACTTTACCAGTTTGAGTGATATACAGAAACATTACATCTCTTTCAGTCTGTTTACCTTTCTCCATTTATAATACAATTATTAAAAATATTTTTCCTATCTATTTGACAAAATGTTATCCTTTTCCTTGGATCATTAAATGTTTTAGAAATCTCAAGAGGAGATGAGTCTACTTTATTTACCTATAATTTTACTCATTTTTTCTTCTTTCTTCCTTTTTATTTTTTCTTTTTGATTCAAGACTTTGAGCTTCCTTTGTAAGATTTTTTTAGGGTAGGTCTGCATGTTACAAATTCTCTTGGTTTTCTTTTATCTAAAAAATAAGTTCCTTCACCCATTTATTTCCTTATTCCAGGATAATTCTGCCAGATATAGAAGTTGGGGTTGACATTTATTTTCTTTCAATGCATGAAAATGTTATGCTACTTCCATCTTGCAGAAAAATGATCTTTGATGAGAAATCAGCTGTTATTTGAATTGTTTTTTTCTCTATAGGCATGGAGTCATTTATATCTTGTGGCTTTAAAGATATTTTCTTTGTCTTTAGTTTCTAAAAGTTTGGCCATGATGTGTTTGGGCACGTATTTCTTCGAGTTTATTTTATTATGGGTTTGTCGAGCTTTTTGAATCTGTAGGCATATATCTTTCAACAAATTTGAGAAAATTGCAGACATTATTTCTTAAATAGATTTTTTAGCCCCACTCCTTTTTTCCCTCTCCTCTTCTGGAACTCTGATAACATGAATGTTAATTTCTTTTTTATAGTCTTACTATTCCCTGAGGTTCTACCCTTTCTTTCTCTTTTAGTCTATTTTCTATTATTAGATTTCTATTTTCCTATCTTCAAATTCACCAATTATTTCTTCTGTCCTCATTCTACTGTTGAGCCTATTAACTAAGGGATTTTTTTTTTTTTTTTTAGTTATTGTACTTTTCACTTCTAAAATTACTTTTTGGGTCTTTTTTATATCTTCTATTTATTTGCTGGGACTTTCTTTTTTTCATTTATTTCATGCATTTTCATAATTGCTTATTAAAGGTTTATATATTGGCTGCTTTAAAATTGTTGTCAGATAATTCTAATACTTAGGATATTTGAGGCAAAAAGAAAACTCAGGACACTCACCATCATACCATTACTTGGGCCCCAAGTTTCTAGCCAGTTTGCCTTCTTATTGCCACTTTTTAGAGTCTTCTTAATATCTATAGAATTGTACAAATAGAATTATACTTTTGTATAGAATTATTGAATGAAAATTCCAAAATTTTTTGCTGTGTTTAGCAGGATGAATACAAAGAAGTGCATTTATATCTGGAATGTAGAAGGATGATAAGTAAAATAAAGTAAAAGAGATGTAAAGGGAAGTGCTCTTTCTCTTACTTTTTTAAGTAAAAAGATGGGGAACTGAGACCTGCTTTCTTGCCTATTGGGGGTAAAAGGTAGAAAATATTCTGTTAATTTTTCAGTATGGGAATCTGACATCTCAAGAAATAGAGTGTAAAAAAGAGTGTCTGAATTGTCATTTGTGTTCACATGGAATCAAAGCTCCTTTAAAGACAAGATTCTGGGTGTTGGTGCCTTGAACAATATAAGGGACATGAGTAGTTCCATGACTCCAGAGTAAGACAGCTACTTCTAGAAGAAAATATCTGGAATAAAAAAGCATAATGCTTAAATTTCTTAGATCTGTAACTAAATAGTATAAAATAGTGTTAATTTCTTGCAACCTACAGTGCTAAAATAGCTGAAAGCCAAAGTTGAAGTTTGGTCCTACAAATTGTCTACTTATGACGTTAATTATGTACACAGATTTGGGAACTGATGAGTAAAATAGCAAAGTTCTGAAAATTGGAATAGAGTCATAAAGTAGGATTTAGAAGACCCCATGATCCATGAGCCACTAACCTTCAGTGAGTTTCTTCTCCCTTTGTCTATAAGGTTATTTCTCACTACCTGGTGATAAAATGACATTCTTAATCTAAGCTTTTTTACCTTGAAAGAGAAGGCCAGTTTTCTCTATGCCCTGCCTCTAGTCCTCATTGCTTCCAGATATGGAACTGTAATTAGATCCCAGCATATCCAGCTGAAAGGAGAAAGACCACCATAAAGTCAAACCTAGGGAGAGAAGATTTACCAAGCCAGAAGATACAGGATTTTGCTATTTTAGGTTTGGAAAATAATGCTAGAAAAGATTTGGGACACTAAAGATAGGAAGACGAAGCCCATTGTCTTCACACAGCTGAACAGACTAGACAACTCTGGAGTCCTTGGGCTGACACAAAAAGAATAAAATGATTATTATAATTTCTCAATTGGTAATCAGAAATCTAGATTAAATATGAAATCTAAGAGTGCATGTATCACCACCATCTGACCCACCATACTACCTCATCCAATGTATCCCATTGTAGGTACATCTCTGTCACTAAGTTCTTAAATGGGAAATAAATTGTCAAAATGTTTGAAAAACATCTCAATCTTTATTATAAGAATTCTGTGGATTCTCTGTAGGTTGATGGTATATAAGCTCTGACATGTGCAACGATACCTCTAAGTGACAAAGACCAAGTGGCAGCCTGTAATCACTACAGAGTCATTATGGTTATGATCACTGGAGAAGAGTGAGGGTAATGATCAGAATTATCTAATCTGCCATTTTTCATTGAATAGAATTCAGTCCCTTCGTCCTAATGGGAAGAATCCTCACTACTGTTTGGCAATGATGGACAAAGGAGTCTGACCATCTACTAGGGAAGCTTAAGAAAAGTGGTCATCTCTCTCTGACTCTCAGCAAAAAGATGAGAAAACTTGATTAGGTCATGAGCAATTTGACATAGCTACCAAAGATTCTGAATCTGGGGTTAGCAAAGCAAAGCCTAAGGGAAGGATAGAATTCAAACTGGGTAAACGCTGAGGTAGAGGAGTGTTGGGTGTCTTGTCAGCAGTGGTCAGATAGTTCCTGGTGGTTTTTGTGCTTTTTGCTTCTTTCTCTTCCAAAATTTGCTTTGGATTTTGTTTTTCAAGTCTGCTATTACAAGTACTAGTTGTGTCTATAGTTGTGTCTATGAGTATCTTATATCTTTCCTATGTATCTTTTTATTGTTTAAAATAATTAGAGTCAGTTTGGGAGGTTTATAACCAAAAACTCTGACCAATACTCATGCATTGTCTAAACTGACCATTATAATAAACTTTGCAGATGGATATCATTATCCTCAATTTACAGATAAGGAAATTCACTCTTGGAGAGTTTAAACAACTTACCAAGGTTATCTTCTTTCTAAGTGTCAGAAAAACAATTTTAACCTCTGTATATCAAACTCTGATTCCCAATTTTAACCATTATGTGAGATCACTCATAGGAGGATAAAAGCCTGCCTAGTTCTTTGTCCAGGAGACTTGAGAACCTGGGAGAATGTCAAGTGGCCATTCTTCCTAAAAGTCTGGAATGTACCATATAACTTCAAGTTGCAGTGCCATCTCATTATCAGTACTTTCTGGAAAGACTTGAGCTAGGAACTCAGATACTAAATGAGGCATTTTCAAATGATTTGCTTCTGCCTCAAAATACTGCCTCTCCTTCCTCATGCATAATTAATTTTACAAATACTGGGTATGGGCTTGAAATATTTTAAGACTTTCAGAAAGAATAAACTGCACACATGATCAAGTCAAGCCAGAATTGCCAGTCCCTAGGTTATTGCTTCCATCTTATTGCTCTTTGAAATAACTATTCTGACTTTAATGCATGTGCTAAGATCCCTATTTATCCTTTAATGATACTGTTTACTCTTATATGCCAAATCCTGTGCTTAGTCATGAAAGTATAAAAGCAAATATTGTATTGTATCTGCCCTTAACATCTTAAGGAATAGTAAGAAGGAGAGATCTATAAACACATAATCTTTGTAATAGTCTAAAGTCTGGAATCTACAAAGTGCATAATGAAAATAAACAGGAACAGCACTTATAACAGCAATGGGAGAGAATGGGAGTTAGGGAAACTTTTCAAGAGAAATTGCCCCTGGAGGTACATATAGAAGGATGAAGAAGTAATTTTCTAAGCAAAAGAGATAGGACTGTGAGGAGCGTGTCCCAGATAGTGTAAGTTCTAAGAAGTACAAAAGAGTGAATTACATTGGACTGCTACAACCAATCTCACGTTATAATGTAAAGTACGTGACATGAGTGGTAAGCTGTGATTCTGCAGAGGGAAAAAGGATCATGTGAAGGAAGACTTTGTAAACTGTGCTAAAAACTTGGACCAAAAGAGGGAAATGGCAATTGTGCATAAATTAAAAAAAAATTATTGTATCATAAAATGTGTAGGATTTGCTAATGGGTTGATTATGGTGGTGGGGCAGGAGAAGAGGTGAAAGTTGAATCTTGGTTTTCTTTTTTAATCAAATTTGGGAATACAGAAAGGGAAGAGTTAATACGGTGAGGCCAGATAATACTGTCTTTAATTTTGAATATGCAGAGATGTTTATAAAGCATTTGTGTATATGAATATCTGAAGCTCAGGAGAGAAAACGGGGCCAGAGTTTGGTAAAAGTATAGATTTTAGTATACATACAGGTGAAGTAGGTTGAGGAGAAGGAGCTCATATAATAACTTATCAAAGAAAGTCAGGCTATGCCTTCCCAGGAAGGAACATTCTCTTTCCTTTGAATCACACACCTTATTCTCATCTTCCCCTAAGTTGTATTATTCTTATAGTTCTCTCAGAAGCTTTCACTAAAGTACTACAATCAGTTAAAAATAACTATATTCTATGCACTCGGGCATGGGCAAAGTGAAAATTGGAGAGTGTAATCGGGTTTCTTCAGCCCTAGTGAACCACATCAGCTAACTGGAACTAAACTAATAGACACAAAAAGTGAGGAATATTTTAACCAATGGCATGCTAGAGTCATCTGACATTACCTATTTTTTAAAACTCTGATTTCAGTGACATTATATTAGTAGCTTGAAATAAGCTACAGTGGGATTATTTATATCATGGAAATTGGCTGCTACGGTTTGAATGTTTTGTTCACTCCATAATGAATGTGTCGGAAATTTAATCATCCATGCAATAGTATTGGGAGGTGGAGCTTCATGGGAAGTGTTTGGGTCATGACAGTTCTGCCCTCATGAATGGACTAATGCTGCAGAAAAAGAGGCTTTCAGAAGCAGGCTCATTCCCTTCCACTCCTCTCATTTGACAACAGTGTCTCTCTCTTCTGGAGAATGCACAATATTGGAGGTGGAGATTGGACCCTTACCAGACACTGAACCTGTCAGTGCTTGATCTTAAACTTTCCACCCTCCAGAACTGTGAGAAATAAATTTATGTTTCTTATAAATTACTCAGTCTAGAGTATTCTGTTATAGCAGCACAAAATAAACTAAGATATTGGCAAATGCTATAAACCAATACTTGGCAATTTATTTTTACCCAGAGAGTCAGTTATTAAATATTTGTGAGCATACCACTGGTTCTGCCATATGTATATATGTTCCTCAAAAAAGATCTTCAAAGGTAGCCATGGAAAGAACAAGAAAAATACTGGAAGCAACTCTAGAAAGACCACAGGCACCATATTTTGAAAAAATAAAAGAAAAAAAACTGTAGCGAGAATGAGTAGATGTGGGTTTCGGGTTGGCTGAGGTTATGGATTCACTATCTAAACAGATAGATCTCTTGACATCTCTATGTCTGACTGTTATCACCTGTCAAGGGGAAATAATGATTTACACAGAAGAATAAATGTTAAAAGTTAAGTGATTATTTTGAGAAGTTTGACATGCTGTGCACGTGTGAGATATTATTAGTAACTCGAAGATTTGAACATCAACAAAGTATATTCAAATGTCAAAGTCATCACTAAATTTTACCTTTGGCACCATCTTTCTTCAGCTGAATTCTCTAAACTCCCATGGTCTACAGAGAGTTATATGGCTTTCTATGCATTGGAATTGTGATATGATCAATCCTTTTATTTCTCCATATGTATTAAGCACCTCTACATTAGGGTTGGCTGTCTATTTTGCTATTAACAAAGGGGAAGGAAATCCTTTCTGATATTTTTGCCTGGGAAAGCTAGAATTCTAGCTGTAATTATTTTTAAACAGCCTGAGGACATGACATTGATAATTTCAGGATCAAATCAAATTATGTTTTACTATGTAAATTGGAAAGTGTTTTTGTGGTCAGTTTTTCTAGTTCCGTTCCTGGAGAGGTGTTGTGATGCTGTACAGTGAATTGAAGGCCAAATCAGGACTAAAACCTGGGTCTTTTGGATTCCAGTGCACTGCCCATCCAAGGTAACATGCTGCTCTCTCTGTCTTTAAAAAGCTAATTTTTAAAGCTAAATTTCAATTGTTTATAGTCAGAATTGTCTTCCTCTCTTCTATTTCCTCATCCAAGGCAATGTGCTCTTCAAGGCTCAGTTAGAGTCTCACGTCACACGTGGAGTTACTCCAAGGACTTAGCACCCAGTGATCCCTCCTGTTCCCGTAGAAACATAGTACAAATTTAGGATTTGATCATATTCTAGTTTGTAGCACAAATGGGAGCCCATCTCCCCAAGAAGAATGAAGATCCCTTGATAATAAAGATAATATCTCTTTATCCTTCTGCATCTCTCATATTGTGTGGCATAGAGTAGACCTAGAATAATTTCTATACGAATACTTGCTAATAGATATAAACCAATGAGTGTCAAGAAAAGCCATACTTAGAACTAATACATGTTCTGTACACATTTGGACGAATGGATGATGGAAATAAAAAACATATGTGGCCCACTCAATTTATACATGATGGGATGATGTATTTATAGAAAAGGTTTTTTTTTGGAGAGTTAACTTATGTGTACTATATTTGAAGATACTAGTTTCTTAGAAGGTTTTCCCCTCTCCCCTTGACGGATATCTAATTAGTATGCTTTAAATTTAGAAAGCATGAATTAATTGCTGAGAACATTCTTTGGAAAAATGATACTTTAAAAAACCTCCCTGAAACAATAAGATTTTCAGATGCGTTGTAAAGAAGTTTAGCCAGCCCCTTGGCTCATTGTCCTGACAGAGAAATGTGCATTATTTTGTTGTTGATTTCCTTTTAGTGAAGCATTTTAAAAATAATCATAATTATGTTATGGAGGAACAAAGGCTTCCAAACAGAGCAAGTCCTATGGTATTTTTTCCCCTGTTGTGAATCAACTGCTTCACTCAGTCTGAAAAAATGCCCCATAAATTCATACTGGAGGACAGAGTGGTTGTTCTCTTGTGCCTGGGATCTTAGTCACTTCCTTAAGCTCCAATAAATCAGATAGTTGATGCTATGATCTTCTCTGTTTATAGCCACTACTGTAATCTAGTAATGTCTGTATTTGTGTATTAGAAATACAGTGTAATGGTCTTTTAGTGTACCTTCATTAATTTATGAATTCTTTCATTATTCATCCATTTATTCATCATTTATGAAATAATTCAGTGCCTCTTGGGGGCATTTTATGTACTGGAGATACTACTGTAAATACAACATTCCTCACCTGTAACAAATCTAGACAGACAAATACTAATGACCCCAGACAGACATTAAAGACCCCAGTGAAAGTACTGAATAGAGAGGATGGGGATATTACCTGGGAGCCATAGGATAAGACAGAGTTAGCCAGAACCTGAAATCCTCGATGTTTCTCTTCCTTTTTTAATTAACTGAATACAGACTATATTGCAGGATATTAAATTAAAAGTAAAACCTGCCGCACATCATATCTCAACATACTTTCCACCATGCCTTCTGTAGCAAATCATCCCAATTGTTTAATCCATCAAGCCACCTCAAATGCCGTGGTAAAATCTTTTAGGTATGTGTTGATAATCTGTCTGCTACTTCCTCTTGTAACTCAGGGCCTTGGAATACACCCATTCTTTAAAGCTGAACAAGACATCTCTCTGTCTGAAAGCAGCCAGAGGCTTCTGATCTGATTTGGAGAAGGAAGTGAGATCCTGAATCCTGCCACCTCCTTCCCCTCATTGCATCCTGTGCCAGTCATGCTCAGCTCTTTTCTCTCTCTTGGTCAGGCCACATCCCTATCAGAAACTTTGTGTACTCTTCCTATGCAACCTGGAATAGACATCTGACTGGTGTTCACATGATTCATAGTCTCATGTCTTTCAGGTGTCTGCTCAAATGTCACCTCAGTTTGATGCCTTTGATATCAACAAAAAAAAGAGTCATCTCAGCAGTGACAGTTTTCTCAGTATCATACTTAAAATAGGCATTCTGTCTCCTCAATCACTCTTTCTTTCTTCTATGCCTTATTTTTCTCCATAACACTATTACTGTCTGACATGCCATCTATTTTACTTCTTTATCTAATTTATTTTCTCTTCCTTCTTCCCCCTGCCATATGCTGTACTTTGACAGGGAATATTGTGTGTTGTGTTTGCTATTGAATTCCCAGTGCCTAGGATGGTGCTTGTCAACACAGAGGTATTAATGGACAAATAAATAAATGGTGGGGAAGACTTATTGCAAGTTTCTCCTCAACTACGAATATATACATACATGCAGACCTATGTATATGCATACATATAAAGCTGTACAATTTTAATCCCCTAGCTTGCTACTTTAGGAAACCAGGGACTTGATGACATCAAAAAATTTGTTCACAAAAAGAAGAAACTCCTTTCAAAAATAAACAGTTCTTACACAGTTGATGGTCATGAGAAATTCAGTAATCTGTTTTTCTACATACTTTAAATGAAACCTGGATACTTAAAAGATAAGAAACAATGGTGAGCTATGTGAGTCCGCAACACATAAAATAAAGATCATTAGTTTAGTTTCTACTCCATAGATGTTGAAGAAAAAAGAAAGCTCATCTAAATGGAAAAGACAGAGAAAAATTACAAATATTAATCTATTGTTATAAGTCTCTGTTACAAAGGTAGGATTATAGGAAATCTAAAAGCACATAGAGCATGCCAGAGATTCATCAGTTAGGAAAAAATTTCATGGTAAAATTAGTCAAACAGACTTTCATTTTATTAAATAATTTAGCTCTGCTATTAGATATTTTTAAAGAACTTCTTAAATTAAGGGGATTTTTCAAACATAAAAATATAAAAATAGAGAAAATAGTATAACAAACTCTATTGTATCCAACACTCAGTTTTAACAGTTGTCAACATCCTGCTGTAGTATATAGTGTGTTATGATGTCTTTTGGGGATGCAAAAAATTAAGCCATTTTTCTGTCTTTCTTCTAAAGCATATGAAAAAATGCTCATATGCATCTAGAATTCTCCCAAAATATGTACTCATATTTTCAACATACCTTGTTCTCTGCATTTCTAAATCATAGGGACACAATTTAAGAAGTTAAGTTTATTAAGTAGTTATTATTATTTTTCCCATTTTTAAAAAATAAAATAAGCATCAGGGATTTTTGGTCAAGATTATATAATTAAAAATTGAAAGAGTAAAGATTTGAACTCATGTTTTCTAACTGTATCCTAAAGGTATTCTACAATTAAATAGAGCTATTTAATAAGAGTTTGATTTCTGATTTCTTCATGAAATTTTTTTCTAATTAAATCTACCTTTTTCCTTTCTTGAATTATTTTTGCATTATTTGTTAAATCTGGGCATTTAACATTCATTACATTTAACTGTATATAATTTTTGTTAATTGTATGATTAGTATATGTGTGATTATTATAATACACTCAAGAGAAAGTGTTGTGCCTTAAGATGTATGCATTAACAAATGCAGAGAATAAAAAGTAGTATACTTTAAAAATATTTCTGCCATACTAAATCATATTGATTAAACAAATAATAACTCAAGAACTAAAACATAACTACTTGTTTTTATCATAGAAGATAGTATTATAATAAAAAAATTAAAAGGCAATTTTATAAATCCATTTATTTTGTGAAATTAAATAATTTAAGCTTTATTAGATAATTTAAACTTAAAGCTGTTAGAACTTTAAATTATTCTGAGTCTTCTAAGGAATGTGGCTATATCGCCTCAGTCACATGGCATGCACCTGCAACTTTTGCCTTTTTTTCTATAAATTGTTAGGAAGACCAAACAGTGCCAGAGATAAGACCCCTTCAGATTACTGCCACTCCTCACGTAGTGATAAAGTAATCTTCCTTGCAATGTAATAATCTATAATGAATCAAATTACTGTAACATATGCACAGGTCTCATATGAAAAATGTTGTAATCCTGCTAAAATTTCTAATTTCTACCTATATACGTGAAACCTTAAAGTCTCTACTTTGGAATGCCCACCCGATTTGTTTGGAGTTAATGTCTCCTGGGTGGCCATCTTCAATCTTTGCATTTGAATAAATTGTGTATTTAATCATACTTTCTGAATCTCACTATTTTAGGTTGACATTTTATTTTATTTTCAGTTCACAAAGGGACCTGAGCTGAACCTCAAGTGATCTCTGTCACTTTGCTGACAACTGGAATCTTGGTACCAGCAAGAATGCCTTTTGTTTAACTGACCTCGCCAGAGTTAAGGGGGATCTCTGGTCAAGCCATCACTAAGTTTGAATCCTCCTAGCTTAGTTGAAAGTTTCAGACTTTATTCAAGCTACACACAGTCCTAACTTGAGGGATTTGGAATTGAAGTTCTACTGTAAGGTAGGAATTTCATTTGCTGTTCTCTAAAGATTCTGTTACTTGCAGATTTGTGATTTTCACTTTTCTCTGAGGTTAAGGTTTTGTTTTGAATTACTCCTTATAATTTTTACAAACTTTTTTCTCCTTGGAAATTTTGGTCAGGCAAAAAAGTTTCTCTTTGAAAAGAGAAAGTGAATCTTCGTGGCTTGCACGAAAGTTTTGTAATCTTTAAAACTGGCTGGATTCTGAAGCTCAGTTCAATTGACAATTCTAAATTTTCCTCTTAAGTGACCAATATTATAAAAGCCTCTCCATGAGGATGCAGTAAATTCTAAAGATAAGAGACCCTTTTCCTCCTGGCCAAAAGGCACTTTAGGTGACCAAGGTCTTGTGAAACTGTTGGAGCTTACCACTTGTGATGTGAAATAGTCTCACAGAAATCTCTTAAGAACATACAGGGAACCTTGTTTAATCCAGTGAGGACACGTAATGGTTGATCAGCTGGTGCCTTAAGCATACAAGTCTCTTAGGACCACTGAGATTCATAAAAAGGAAGTGTAGACTCAAGGTGACACCTTGAGGAGCTATTCCCACAAAAAGCACACTTGATGGAAAACAGTCCCCCAGGTCTTTTTGGTCATTCAAAAGGAATGTTTAAATTATGGAAATCATATTTATAAAACTGGGTTTTCCTTGTCAAGAAGATATCCACCATTAGAATCACCAGCTGGATTCATGTTTAATAACTTACGGCACCTTTTCATGCAAATATTTAGAAAAATGTCCTCATGTAACTCACAGTGACCCAAATTACAATGGCCAAAATGGGGTACCTCAAAATACCAAAACTACTCTATCTATGCATTTAATTACAAAAAGCCAGCTCAAAATTAAAATAAAATTACTAGGAGAGCTAGCTTCAGTTGTATGCAGAAGCTTCTAAAAGAGGTTCTGGTAAAGTCACTTCTTTGTGAGAGGAAAACTAAAGATCGTCTAAAACAATTTCTGAACTGAAAAATACTGCTGAAATTTCTCCCTCCCCCTTCAGCTCTTCTTTCTCTTCTGTCAGAACTCCCTTGGAGGGACTTACTGTCCCTCCTCCTCCTGTTCTTTCTTCCGCTGTTGTGGATCCACTTTGGAAGCACCCAGTGTCCAATAAAAGAGAACCTGCCTTGGTTTATCAACCGTAAACAAAAGTAGAACTTAAAGCCATAATTAAAGCATTCCTGGATCCTGTTCAGGACCCTATTAGATATGATAGAGAATCTGAATCAAACATTCAAACTTATGAACACAGATTCTCTAATTTACATCAATTTGTTCATGTGTTACTGTCAGAAAGTAAAGCCAAAGTTTGACTAGCAAAAGGAAATTGGAGAAATCCTTTAAAGAACTTCTGCAGATTTTCTGAAGCAGATTGCAAATGGGCCCGTGATACTGCCAAACTTTACTAAACGATACCCCCTTAGTTTTCCAAACAGTAGTTGATTGGAACAAAATGTAATAATGCTGATAAAATTTTGATGAGCCTGTAATGTCATATTATGAAAGGCTTGAAAAAAGTTTACAAAATATTAAAGACTATCAGAAGAAAGTTATACTAACCACCAAAATGATACTTGCCTTTGTTCAAACTTTATAAATGGATTAGACAATAATTTGCAATTATAATAAAGAGAAAACTCCCCAGTTGGGCTACCCTTCAAACTTACAATCTGGTTAATTTTGCTGATCAAATGTCTCATACCCTAACCAGGAAAGAAAAGAAAAGAAGAATTAAACAGAAAGGAAAAACAGAGAAGATCATGAGTTTACAGCTAAAACACTTGTTCAACCAATTTGTAACCTCTAAACAGTCTCATAAGTTTTAAAACTGACACAATCACCTGCTTTGTAATTACTGCAGAAAGTCTGGACATTTCAATAGGGATTACAGAAAATTAAAATGGAAAGAATAGCAACAGTCCAAAGAAAAAGAATAGGGATACTCCAACAAAATCAAAGAGATCTTTTCTTTTCTCCTCACCAGTATCTTAGGGGAAATTGAAGTTAATTTAAATGGAAAATAAACACAAGCTCTATTGACAATGGAGCTTATACATTATCAGTGACAAATCCCACCTTATTAGAAGATCCAATTTCTCAGAGTAAAAAACAATACAAATGGGGGATGCAACAAATACTCCAATATCAGTATGTAAATTTCAACCTACAATTTTCCAGTTAGATCCCTTACAGGGAGCACATGTTTTCTTCTTCATTCCCTCAGCCCCCATCCCTTTGATAAGGAAACTTTTTAGAATTATACAACATCTGCATCTTTTTCTCTCAAAAGAGAGAAGTGTACTTAGAATAGAAGATAAAATAGAGTTATTATGCCCAATTTTTTTCCAAAATATGATCCTTTTGATTCACAAATTTCAATTTGTGTTGTTACGGAGGACACTAAATCATTAAATAATGAAGAATTGCAAGAACCATTAAAAATAGTACCTGGTTAATTGCGGTCAAAGTCTTTCACTAGTATCAGAGGCCTTGGATGATCTGAGACCTGTAATTTCGGATTGTATAAAAAGAGGCTTGATTATTCCTTGTACAAGCCCATGTAACACTCCAACCCTCCCTGTAGGAAAACCAAACAGTAGAGTGTGGAAATTTGTACAGGATCTGAGAGCTATTATATTAATAACATAGTCATTTCCTTGACATCCAGTGGTACTAAAACCTCATACGTTGTTGACTCTCATCCCAACTGAAGGTAGGTTCCCTACTGTAATAGACCTACACTGTGACTTCTTTAGTATGACTATAGATAAAGATAGTCAATTTCTTTTCACTTTCACTTGGGGAGACAGATAATACATGTGGACATTTAGGCCTTAGGAATATACTGATAGCCCAATTTCTTTTACACAAACATTAAAATTAGTCCTTTTGGATGTCGACTTCCCTAAGAAATCCACCTGATACAGTAGATAGATTATTTACCTCTCTGCTCAGGAGATAAGCAAATCTCCATAGAGGATAGAATTTACTTATTACAATTATTAGCTTCAAAGGGACATAAGGTCTCAAAAGAAAAAACTTTGGTTCTGTCCAAAACAGAGTATTTAGGTCATCTAATAGCAAAGGAAGGCCTAGCTAATACCTTTATAGAATATAAAGAATATTGACTTTCCCTATCCCCCAAAACTAAAAAATAATCTGAGAGGATTTGGGGGCATTGTCAGATACTACAGAAATTAGATTCCAAACATCTCCTTAAATACTCAGCCTTTATATACTCTTTTAAAACAAGATAAGCCAGACCCCCTGGAATGGACGGAGAAAAATCAGTTAACATTGGAAGAAATTAAAGTGTCTTATAGACGTTCCCGTGTTAGGGCACCCATATTATAATATTCCATTTTCATTGTTTGTTCATGTTAGGAGTTCTGACTCAAAAACGTGGAGATCAAAATAGACCTATAGGATACTATAAACAATAACTGGACCATGTGGCTAAAGGATTGCCACCTTGCATGAAAGCAATAACTGCTACTTCCCTATTAATAAAAGAAACTCAATAAATAGTGATGGGATCTCCCACTCACTGCCTTTGTTCCACATTCTGTAGAAGTGCTTCTAAACTCCCACCATACTCTACATTATTCGGTTAGGAGACTGGCTTCTTATAAAAGTTCTTCTTCTGCTTCCCATATTAAAATCTGCAGAGATAATCTAAATCCTGCCATTTTTCTTCTCCTGCCTTCGGGTGAAGGGCCATATGATTATGTAATATTAACTGACCAGCTTCTCTCTCCTAGGACAGACCTGCAAGAAACCCCCCTTAGTAATACTGAGGTTATTTGGTTTACAGATGAATCTCACTTAAAGGATGAATGTAAGATTTATTGTGTGGGTTATCCTAGAATATCTCTAACTTAGGAAATAGAAAGTGCTTATCTTTCAGGAGTGACCTCATTTAACGAGTAGAGTTAATAGCATTAATTAGAGCCTATCAACTGACAAAAAGAATAGCTGCTAGTATTTGTACAGATGGCAGATAAGCTTTCAGAGTAGCTCATGACTTTGGAATGTTATGGAAATAAAGAGGCTTTTTTACGTCTTCAAGTCAGTCCATAAAAAGTCAACACCTTTTTTCAGAATTATTGGAAGTTATTTTATTGCCAAAA
Source organism: Indri indri (assembly GCA_004363605.1). Taxonomy (NCBI): domain Eukaryota; kingdom Metazoa; phylum Chordata; class Mammalia; order Primates; family Indriidae; genus Indri; species Indri indri. The sequence goes on along the minus strand of RJWJ010013419.1, from coordinate 459 downwards.
TCATTGGCCATTGTCAAGGTTTCAGGATATTCAAAGGCCAATACTCCAGAAAGCAAAGGAAATCAATTAGCAGACAGTTTAGCAAAAAGGGCTGCCTTAAGTGTATCTGAACAAGAAAATCAACCCATTTTAGCTTTCACAGAAGCACTTGATTTTTTTTTTTTTTTTTTTTTTTTTTTGAGACAGAGTCTCACTCTCTTGCCTGGGGCGAGTGCCGTGGAGTCAGCTTATCTCACAGCAACCTCAAACTCCTGGGCTCCAGCAATCCTACTGTCTCAGCCTCCCGAGTAGCTGGGACTACAGGCATGCACCACCATGCCCGGCTAATTTTTTCTATATATATTTTTAGCTGTCCAATTAATTTCTTTCTATTTTTGGTAGAGACGGGGTCTCGCTCTTGCTCAGGCTGGTCTCGAACTCCTGAGCTCAGGACGATCCACCCGCCTCGGCCTCCCAGAG